>JARBWK010000009.1:141628744-141643091 GCA_030556195.1 Anolis apletophallus | reverse complement strand
GCAGTTCCGAGAGGGACAGTCCCGCAATGTAGTGATACCGCAACGGCGGTAGACCCCACTGTGTCTGGGAAGCCAGGACTCGAAAACGGGAGATGTACTGGGACAGGGATAGATCCTTGCTCGTCAGCCGGGCCAAATCCCTCTCGGCGAGCTCTTCATTGACGGGAGCCCCCCAGGTCGCCCTGATCGCGTCTAGGAAAGCCCGCAGCGTGTTTGTATGGGGGGACTGCGCCCGGATCAACGCGGTGGCCCACGTTGCCGCTGTCCCTTCCATCAGGTTGAAAACAAAAACCACCCGGGCTCGATCGTTGGCGAACTCGTTGGGGCGTTGCTCCAAATAAAGTTCCACTTGGCAAACAAAAACCTCCACCTGGGCCGGATTACCACTAAAGCGGCCAGGTGGGCTCACCCTCGGGTGCCGTCCAGCCCGGGTCCGCAGCTCACCCAATTCTCGTTGCAACTCTTGCACTTGGGCATCGATCAAATTAGCCATGGCGGCCACTGGCGTGGAGCGCTTCTTGCGGCGTCCCGAGCGGCGTCCCGTGGTGTGATAAGGGGTTCTTGGAGTTCTCCGGCCAGCTGTCACGATCACGGACCTGGCGGGCCCCTTAATCACACACACAGAGACGTACTGAAGGCTAACTACTTTATTGAGTATAAAAACAGTTCCAAAGAGTAAATAGTCCAATAATATGCAAGTGTCCAAAAGGTAATAAGCAAGTAGTCCAAAGTAACGTAGCAAATAAGCTGGAAGCGTGGCAAGGGCAATGCGAATCCAGGGCAATTCAATGCGAATCAGGAAACAGGGCAAGGTTCCGCAATTCAATGCGAATCAGGAAACAGGGCAAGGTTCCGCAAACCGCTGCGGCTCAAGAAACAAGGCAAATGCAAGGCAAGGCTTGATGACCACTGCTGGCTTGTGGTCCCACTCCGCTTCGCGCCTATTCAGGGAAGACGTGGCCGGAGAACTGAGGATGCGTTCCCACGGACCCTCTACTTAATCCGTCGGCCCCCCGGGGTGCTCATAACTCCCTTCGCTGCTTCCCATCTCCACCTGGTGATCGGAATCTAAGCTGGGCCCAAACAACATTTCATCCCATGCCAAGCTCTCTGTGGGAGACTGCGGCCCATCCGAAGGGCCCTGCGCTTCACCCCAGTCATCTAGCTCATCCTCCGAATCCACCTCTGCTGCTGCAGGCCCTAATGCTAAAGGGACCCCAGGACCTGTTCCTTGCCCTCCAGGCACGAACGAGAACTGCTGTGCTACAGGTGAATGCTGAGTCGATGTGGAATCCCCATTGTTTATTTGCTAACCAATGTTGCTTGGACAATCTGCATGTCTACCTTCTCTCTCTGTGTAAAGGTTCCTCTGATCTACTCGCTCACCGAAAATGCAGTAAAATGAACCTTTGTGTAAAAAGTATTCATGACAAATGGCACTGTGAGCAAAATATTATTTTCAGTGAGAGACGGGGTGGGGGGCACAATGGAGGACGAACACACTTGGAAGTGCCCTGGCTCAATACTAGTATTAGGACCTTGGGATTTGTAGTTTGGCACTATTATTCCCATGTTGTGGAATCCTGGGAATTGTGGTTTGCTGAGATGGTCAGCGTGGGTTAGCAATCAACAGTCACAACAACCCTGCCAGGTAGGCATGTATATTTTTAAAATCATTCGACTCCCTAAATTAATTATTCAACCTACAGGAAGGAGCGGTATAGAAATTGAAATAATAAATATAAATAAATAAATAAATAAAAATGGGGTTAAATTGGGTTTTTCTTTTGTCTTGGCTTCTCCAGGCTCCACCCAACAACAAAAGCTTTGGCTCCCCCTAGTGGCGGGAACTGCACAGTCACTTTTGCAAGAGAAAAGCAGGATAATATTCTTAAAATGATGATGACGATGGCAATTTCTCCTCATTACAACCAATATTTAATTTTTTTTTAAAATGACAGTTAAAACAATCCAAAATTCTCCCCTCCCCCCTCTATATATACCCACACTGGGCATTTACACCAGTTTGATTCCACTTTAATTGCAATGAGGCCATCCTGTGAAACCAGCAGCTGGTTTGGGTGCAGAATCGCCTTTTCCTCCATCCTTTATCATTGCATGCTTTGTTGTGTTTTCATTATTTTAGCAGTTTTAATGGGTTTTTAATAGCCAGAGATGCAGGCGAAACGTCAGGAGAGAATGCTGCTTCTAGAACATGGCCCTATAGCCCGAAAAACCTACAACAGCCCAGTGATTCCGGCCATGAAAGCCTTCGACAATACAAAGTTTTGTGTGTTTTGCTTTTGGGTTTTTTTTTTAACAGTTCTAGGTTTGATTCCATTCCAATGTTTACACACCATAGGTTTTTAATTGTAATTATGATTGGTTTTAGCACTAAAACCAATCATAATTTATTTATTATGTATTATTTGAAATAATAAATAATTAATAATATTGGTGTTAGTGCTGTGAGGTGCTTTGAGTCTTGTTTAAGAGGAAACTGGAACAACAACAACAACAACAACAACAACAACAGGACCTCAAGGGCAGCATACAGTCATTTTTAACTGGGAATTTTAAAAATACTGTTTATACTTAATTTTTTAGTGTTTGCATTTTTGCATATTCTAATTGGCATGCGGATGCTTGTCATTGTAATCCGCTTTGAGAGATTAAAATGGGGTATAAATAAATACAATAACAATGCAACGTAAACCACGTCTTACTTCCAGGCTAAAAGGCATTTTGAAGAAAACCTCTGGAAGTCTTAAACCAAGGTGAGAGTGGGTGCATCTGCACTGGGGAGTTAATGCGGTTTGACACCGCTTTCAACTGCCATGGATCAATTCTATGGAATGGTGGGAGGTGTAGTCTGGCAAGGACCATCAGTATCTATACTGTATAGAATAAATGCAGTTCATCCGCATTAGGTCCATATTATGGAATCTTAGGAGTTGTAGTTTTGCAAGGTCTTGTGCTTACTCTGCCCATTATTGTTGTTATTATTATTATTAATCATGTTTATTTTTCAAGTGCCAAACTACAATGCCCTCGTCCTCCATAGGATTGAGCCATGACAGTTCCAAGTGGTATCAAACTGCGTTAATCCTACAGAGTAGATGCACCTTTGAAGGAATTTGGGGACCATTTTATCCCCCGAAGGTTTTAAGCAGAGAAGCAAAGCAACCAATATTTGGATCCATAATTACGGAAGATCAATAATGGATCAATAACTACGAGGGAGAAGCTGATTTACCTCTCAGGTCACTGGACAAAGCACGCACTTCCTCCTCCTCCTCCTTCAGGAAGGAAGCCCTGCAAGATAAAAGGGGCTGAAATCGCGGCTAATTAGTAATTAATCGGGGGCCAATTAATAGTAGCCACTGACCATCTATGAGGGGAAAGGCCTCGCTTCAACAAGTCTGCATTTGGGTTGAACGACGCAACACAAACAAGCACATATATGTTAAGGAAAATTAAAAATAAGAAAAAGGAAATATTAACGGAAAGTTAAGAAACTTATTTTGAGAAAAAGTAAAATATTAGGAAACAAAAATGAGAAAATAAGAAGAAGAAAGAACATGTAAGAAAAATATTACAAACATATTAAGGACAAACAAGAAAATACTAAAAAAAAGAAATAAAAAGTAAAAAAAAATTATTTTTTAGGAAAAATTAATAAAATGTTAAGGAAAAATTAAGAAATTCTGAGAATATTAAAGTCAGAAATGTTTGCACACAGAGAGCACGCATGCGCGTATATAAGGGCTGCGCTTGTGCATCCGCCTGCATTTGCAACAGCAGGCGCTCCCCGTACAATGTCCGTTGTATGTATCTTAAAGCTCCCCTCGTGGCTTTTATTTTGGTCCCGTCCCCACCTTGAATCATAGAATTAATAAGGTCCTGATGGGGGCGCAAAAGAGCATGGAGCCAGAACCTCCTCCATATTACCTTCTCTGCAGCTCCTTTTTCTTTGCAGTTTTCCCCGAAATCTGGGAGACGAGGCCAGAGACCTTCTTGCTGACGCTCTTCACCAGTCCCTAAGAGAGGGGGGGACACACCATGAAGATCCCAGAGTTGGAAGGTATTAGTGTCATGCATACACACACACACACACACACACACATATACACACACACAAGTTTGAAATGTCCATGCTGCTAGCTGCAAAAGGGTTAAGTTGTGGAGCATTATGAAGCATGCGCGGAACAGACAAGGACAATGTTGCAATAGAGTAGGAGGCTGGGCACTGAATCAATGAGGTGATAGCAGTGGGGTCTCAATAGAGTGGGCGCCATAATGGTTTCTCTTCTCTGGGCTCTTCTCCCTTGCGCCTGACCGTGCTAACAAGTAAGTGACACTGCTATGAATGAAATGTCAATAAAGAGAAGAGCTGCTACCGAAGCAGAAACAACTGTGTCTGAAGTCAGTAAATTGAAGCAAGTTGGCCAGCAAACGGCACTGATACAAGGAACCCCTCCAAGGGCCACCCAGTCCATCCCTTGCTGCCAGGAAGGAAGGAAGGAAGGAAGGAAGGAAGGAAGGAAGGAAGGAAGGAAGGAAGGAAGGAAGGAAGGAAGGAAGGAAGGAAAGGAAGGAAGGAAGGAAGGAAGGAAGGAAGGAAGGAAGGACAGACTGAAGGAAGGACAGACTGAAGGAAGGACAGGGACCAACTCGGGACCAAGGAAGGATGGACATGAATGCTCACGGAAGGAGCCTGCTGGGAGGAGCGGAATATAAGAAGGAACAATAAATAAATAAATAAAATAAATAAAGGAAGGACAGAAGGAAGGACGGACAGACTGAAGGAAGGATGGAAGGACGGAAGGAAGGACGGAAGCAAGGACGGACCGACGAACGGAAGGACAGAAGGAAGGATGGATGGAAAGAAGGACGGAAGGAAGGAAGGCAGGAACAATGTGATCCCTCCCAACAGATGGCCATCTAGCCTCTAATGAGAAACCTTCAGGAAGGAGACTATTCTGCTGCCGAGTAGCGCTTACTTGCAGGAAGCTCTTCCTAATGTTTATGCCAATTCTCTTTTTTTACTGAGATTTGAATCTCTTAGATTTGGGGCAAACGGCTAGGTCCCCAAAGCATCCCATTCCCCAAATGCCCCAGTCCACCCCGGTAAAGTCCAGAATTCAAACTGGGTGTATAGAAAGATGCATTTGAAAGTACAGGTTGGGCATCCCTCAGCCAGAATGCCAAGATCCCAAAACACAGTAAAATCTCAGTTAACCGGCACTGATGGGGATTGGTAGATGCCAGGTCAGTGTAGTTTTAGGTTACTTGAGAGTGAGTATTCAAAACAGGCCTAACTAATACCTTGAGGAGAATCAGGTAAGATTTTTTTTATTATTATTAGTATTGTGGTGTATTTTAATATTGTGGTAAATGTTTTTCATGTTTGTGTATGCTCATATGAATTCCTGCCCCGGCATCGAGTGTTTGCCGTATCTATGCCGTGCGCCACCCCGAGTCCCCTTCGAGGTGAGACGGGCGGAATAGAAATGTTTTAAACAAATACATAAATTGCTAAGATGATGGTGAAGACGATGATGGTTATATTCCGTATTCCATACACTCTGCCTTGACTTGATACTAAAATATCAATTGAAAGCTAACTTATTATTATTATTATTTATCCATTCCTATACCATTCTGCCTTGACCTTGACATTCAAATGTCAGCGTTTGATAAATATCTTTTAACCGCCTGGCGGTGGCGGGGGTGAGGGGGCAGCCCTCAACTGGCTGTATTATTCCAATACCGCCTGCATTGAGTGAAGTGGGGAGGGTAATAGGGCCCCTTACATTGCGGAGTGCTTGAGAGTCCTGGTTACTATATAATAATGTCACATCGACCCATGGATCCCCAACAAGAGCAATAACAGTGGCATCAAACTGCGTTAGTTCTACAGTGTGGCTGCACCTACGGGATGGGGAGAGACGAAGCCTGTATCGACAGCGTAGAATGAATGCAGTTCGGCACCACTGCTAACATCTCCTGCTGGAAGCTGAACACAGCTCCGTGGCCCGACTGCTGGCACTGGAACAGGCACGGCCAAACTTCAGCCCTCCCCTCCAGGTGTTTTGGACTTACTCCAACAATTCCTAACGGCTGGTAGGATGCTAGGAATTGTGGGAGGTGGAGTCCAAATACTTGGAGGAAGGGCCCAAGTTGGCCCAGGCCTGCTCTAGAGTTAGTCCGTCAGTAAGTAAGGTCCTACGCAGCAGGTCCCAGCCTCAGAGACGTCTGACCCCCAGGACAGGATTCCTCGTGCCATCGGGATTAACACAAATGGCAGGAAGGCTGGGTTGTTGTCGGTTGCCCGTGCCGGCACGAGAAGCTTCTGATCGGCTGCTTTGCCCCCGAGATGTACCTCATCGGAAGAGGAGCTGCTGCTGCGGCTGCTGCTTCGGCTGCGTGGCCGCCTGAGTATGAAGCCGTGGCGGATGGAGAGGCCGCGCTCCAGGATGTCGGCCAGCCGGGCCCAGAAGGCAAAGACCACGCCAGAGTGGTCCGGGTGCAGCTGCAGGAAGAAGTCGCTCCGGGAAACCATCTGCAGGCGCAGGATGCGCTGCCGGGCATTCCAGACAGACAGCCGCAGGTAGCGCAAGGGAAGCATCCTAAGGAAGGAAAGAAGGAAGGAACGAAAGAGGAAGGAAGGCAGGAAGGAAGGAAGGAAGGAAGGAAGGAAGGAGAGGGAATAGAGGAAGAAGAGAAGGAAGGGCAGGAGGGGAGGGAGTATGGAAGGAAAGAAGATTGTAGACCGGGGAGTGGATCAAGGAAGAAATGAGAGAAGGAAGGAGGAAGAGAAGGAAGGAAAGTAGGAAGGAATTGAGCAAGGAAGGAAGGACAGGGAGGAAGGAGAAATAGGAAGGAAGGAACGAGAGGAAGGCGGGAGAGAATGAAGGAAGAGAAGAAGAGGAAGGAGGGAGAAGAGGGGGGGAGCAAGGAAGGAAATAGGAAGGTGAATCCTGATCCTGTCCGCTGGAGTATTCGCCCTCCCCCCTAATTTGGTCCCACCTGCAAACTTCATCAGCGTGCAGGGCAGGTTCGTCCATTAGGCAAACTACGCAGGCGCATAGGGCGACGTCACCCGGGAGAGGCGTCGCCACCTGGGAGGCGTCGCCACGCCGGCTCTGTCCCGCTGCCCGCGCCGCACTGCCCGGCATTGTGCCGGCCAGGCCTCCGCAGCCAGCTCCGCGCTGCGCCGCCACGCCAGCCGGGCCTTTGTTAGGCAGCCCGGCTGCCCGGGGCACTTTGGCCGCGCCTCCACATGCGCGGACACGCAGCTCCGCGGCTCCGCGCATGCGTACTGGCTCCAGAGTGCACCTCCCGCTTTGGAGTCAGTGCATGTGTGCGCAGTTTCGCACATGCGCACTGGGCTCCAAAGCGGGAGGCGCGCTCTGGAGTCAGTGCGCGTGCGCACAGATTGGCGCATGCGCACTGGGCTCCCCTCGGGAGCAACTGGGGGTGCTTTTTTTTCCTGCGTACCCCCCAGGAACAGGTAGATCCGCCCCTGTCAGTGTGCCCTCTAAACCTTCATCCGAGTCACTAATACCGACGTTGGACAGTACTGGGCCCAGAACAGAACCCCCTTTATGGCACCCAAATAGTCCTGTCGTTCCAGGATGATGGGAGGCCCCACGGACTCCCCTCCTGCGTTGCCCCCTCCCCAGTCTTACCTGGTCAGCTCCAAGGTGGGCTCCCGCAGGTCCTCCACTTCGCCAGGTGTCCGCCGGTGCTTGGCCATCACCAGGACATTGGGCAGCGGGAGGGAGGGGTCCGTGGAGGTCAGCCCCACGGTCACCACGGTGGGCAGGTTGGTGATGCTGACCCACCTCCCCTTCTTGGTCACCTGTGCGGACACAGCAGGCCCCTTTCGCTCACTTGCAACACGGCCAGCGGGCACTGCGGCCAGTTCATGGCTTGGACCAGGCGGAGCCCTCTCTTCTCGCATTACCATCCGCAAAGCAAAGGGCCCCGACTCCCATGTCCACCTGGCTGCAGCAAATGAGCTCGAATAGCCCCCCCCCCACCCATGCACACCTGTTGCTTCCTTACCTGGAGAAAGTTGCTCTCAAAGACGTCTGATTTGGGGAAGAGGTTGTAGACCGGGGAGTGGATCAAGCGGCAGAGAGGGCCCTTCTCCAGGCCCAGCATCTCACCCACATCGTAGATGCTGACCGGGGCTCCTTTCGCCATTGGCTCCCTCCTCCTCCTTCTCCGCAGGATATCGTATACCTCAAAGGGAGGCCAGCAGCCCACTGCTCCAGCCCACAGGTGAGGCTACGCCACGCATCACAGAGGCACCCCTGGGGAAGGCCCGGCTGGCAGGACTGTGACGTCACACTCAGCCCAGCAGCTTCCTCAGGGAGGGGGGGGGCAAAGGTCACGGGAGCCCTGGTGGACAACAAGTTGACCAGAAAGGATTCTGGGGCAGGTCATGAAGGAAGGCTGTGATCCCTCAAAGTCAGCATGGGGGCCTCGGAAACAAGTCATGCTGGGCCCATCCGATCTCTTTTCCATAGAGTTACAAGCTTGGTAGATGCAGGGAACGCTGCGGGTGTCGCACGTCTTGGTTTCAGGAAGGCCTTCCTTCGGTAGAGGAGCCCCCGGGCGGTCTAAGGTTATTTTATATAGTAAGCAAACATTATTTGGCGCCCCCTTGTCTCCGCCCCCTCTCCCTTTGCCTCCGCACCCTGCCTACTTGCATGGGCGCCGCCGCGCCGGCCGTGCCGGCACACCACCATAGCAGACCTCCCTGCTGCTAGCCTGCTGCCTGCAGGAGCTTCTGAGCATGCGCGGACATTTTCGCGCATGCCCAGAACTGCCGAAACTGAAGTTCAGCTCCGGAGGTTCTGGGCATGCGCGAAAATGTCCACGCATGCTCAGAAGCTGCTGCAGACAGCAGCAGAGAAGTTTGCTACGGCAGCGCGGCCGGCGTGGCGGTGCCCATCCAACATGGCGCCCCACGCGGCCGCGTAGTTTGCTTACATGGACGGACCGCCCCTCCCCCCCCCCATGACCTTCTTGCAAGGAAACTAGTCCTATGTGGGCCAGGCAACACGACTATTTTTTTTAAAAAAATAATAGTTTATTGAGTTTTTATAGTATAGTACAGACAAACAACATAAAGCCGTCTCCAGCC
Organism: Anolis apletophallus; assembly: GCA_030556195.1. Lineage (NCBI taxonomy): Eukaryota > Metazoa > Chordata > Lepidosauria > Squamata > Anolidae > Anolis > Anolis apletophallus. The sequence continues at coordinate 141,633,931 of JARBWK010000009.1, read as the reverse complement.
GAGACGGTTGCTCCGTAAGATTCGGAGAAGAGAAAAGAAAGAAGAAAAGAAAAGAGAAAATAGCAAGAAGATAGTCAAGCATGTAACAAAGAGGCAACACGACTATTAGATGGATCTGTAACTGATTGAGTGACCAAACCCCAAGGGTTCCTCTTCTTCATCCTGGAAAGAAGTGACGAGTGAAGTGGGTTCGGTCCTGGGCCCAGTTCTGTTCCGCATCTTCAATAATGGCTTGGATGAAGGTTCAGAGGACAGGCTGATCGCATTTGGTTAATACCCCAGAGGAGAGGGTCAGTGTGCAAAATGACCTTTACAGATTAGACCAGTGTTTTTCAACCTTTTTGAGCCGTGGCACACTTTTTACATTTACCAAATCCTGGGGCACACCACCAACCAAAATGACACAAAACGACACTCTAACACAGCAATACATATAGTTAATCTGTTTTTAAATGTATTTATACACTCAGTGTGAAACCTGGGCCTGTTTCGATGGACACAACGTAGATATCCTGGCAGGAATGGCAGAAAGACACACACCAACCAAAGTCTTGCTCAACAGCTGGGAGTTATAGTTCACCCGCAATCAAGGAGCATTCTGAACTCCACCAATGACGGAATGGAATCAAACTTCCCGCACAGAACTACCATAACAAAGAGAAAATACTATAAGAGTTTGGTGGGCATTGACCTTGAGTTTTGGAGTTGTAGTTCACCTATATCCAGAGAGCACTGTGGAGGGGAAGGGGGAAGACGCGGGGCGAGTCTGCGCAGTAGCGCCTGCACGGGTCACGTCTTCCTCCCTCCCCCCTCCCGCAGAAGCGGCAGCGTGAGCAAGGCGAGGCAAAGCGAGCAGAGTGAGGCTGGGAAGAAGGGAGCCCGAGCGGAGAAGGAAAAGTGTTCGGCAGGAGGGGGAAGAAAGGGGATTGGAGGTTCACATTTCCCACGGCACACCTGAGGATCGCTCACGGCACACTGGTTGGGAAACACTGGATTAGAGAGCCAATTGGCCCAAACTCACAAAATGAATTTCAAGAAGGACACATGTAAGGTATGACACTGAGGCAGGAAAATGAAACGCACCCACACAGAACGGGGGACGCCTGGCGCAACAACCGTTTTGTTAGGTTTTCATGTTTGGTAAGACATTGAATTTTGCCGTGAATATGCTGAAAAGTCCCCTCCCCCCCCCCAAGGGGTGAGAACAGCTGCACAGTAATCCCTCGCTGCTTCGCAGTTCACTTTTGGCGGACTCGCTGTTTTGTGTTTTTTCAATAAATATTAATGTAAAATATTTATTGCGATATTTTCACTGTTTTGTGGGGTTTTGCCATACTTGGTAAAATAGCCATCTCGTGCGCAGCTGCCCCTCCCCACTCTTCCATTTCACGTTAGCATCGGACTGTCGCAAGTGCATAGTAGGACTAAGGCCAAGCAACTTTAGGATCGCGTGGCAGAGAAAAGAGAAGACCAAGATGGCGGTGAACAGGAAGAGGATGATGACGATTGTGTCCCATTCTGGGCACCACAATTGAAGAGAGATATTGACTCTAAGCTGGAATGTGTCCAGAGGAGGGCGACTCAAATGATCAAGGGTCTGGAGAACAAGCCCCATGAGGAGCGGCTTGAAGAGCTGAGCATGTTTAGCCTGAAGAAGAGAAGGAGGAGAGGAGACACGATGAGGGCCATAGATCAAGATGTGAGGGGAAGTCACAGGGAGGAGGGAGCAAGCTTGTTGTGACTAGGGCACAATGGAACAATGGCTTCAAACTACAGGGAAGGAGATTCCACCTGAACATTAGGAAGAACTTCCTGACTGTAAGAGCTGTTCATCAGTGGAACTCTCTGCCCCGGAGGGAGTGTGGTGGAGGCTCCCTCTTTGGAGGCTTTGAAGCAGAGGCTGGATGGCCATCTGTTGGGCGTGCTTTGAATGCAATTTTCCTGCTTCTTGGCAGGAAGGGGTTGGACTGGATGGCCCACGAGTCTATGAGTCTATGTTGGAGCTCAGCCTGTGATTGGGTTTCCGGATCAGGGTGCTATGGACGTGGGGGGTGATGTCAATGAGTTTCAAGATGGCAATGGCTTGGTCAATGATACTGATGCAGAGAGTGGCCAGGAGATCCCTGTTCAAAGGGTAGTTGTGTCCCCCGAGAGTGTCCCTGAAGGCTGTGGGGATGATGGTGCGCTCCCTAAATTGCTACCAGAGAGTCCCCAGGATTTGGGCCTTGAAAAGAGCTCGGCCCCTGGCCCAGCTGCAGAGCTGAATGAGCAAATAGGTAAGACGGGAGGCGATTAGTCAAAGCAGAGGAGCTGAACAGTGGCTTTGGCGCTCTGCCAGGCTCCGACAGAAAAAGATCAGGGAATCTCAACTACAGCGAAACCAACTTCCGAGTGCTTGGGATGGCTTGGCAAGGGGATAAAAGCGCCAAGTACGGGAAATGTAGCCAGACGAAGTTCTTGTCCTTGTTTCATGGAAGCCTTGCTGGGCAGATCCGTGCTTCAGTCCTTCTTCTTTCATGGTTCTGAGTCTTGAATTGTAGGATTGCCTTCTCATGCCTTGGATCAATGTTTGCCGGATTTTATTAGAGAAGTGTGGGCAGGCCCGGATTAACCCCCTTTGGCGCCCTGGGCCACACTTTGGGGGCCAAACCAACCTCTACCGCACTCCCCCCACACACACACACACACCTCCTCCTCCTTGCGGCACAAGGAGGAGGTGGCGGTTGGAAGCCCCGCCCCGGTGCCGGCAGCGGCCCCAGGGGTGGGGCTTTCCTCCGCCTCCTCCTCTTCGCATCGCGCCCTCCTTCCTTGACAAGTGGGCAGGGGCGATGGCGAGGGGGAGCTCTATTCCCTCCTCCCCCACCCCCTCGCAGCGCTCTCCCCCCGCCCTCCCCCAAGAGAGAGAGAGAGAGAGTTGTGTTGCGGTTTTGTTTCAACATTTTTTGGGGGTCGATTGAATTGCGCCCCCCTTGGCTTGCGCCCCTAGGCCATGGCCTAGGGTGGCCTTATGGGTAATCCGGGCCTGAGTGTGGGCTTTGTTTTTGTGGACTTTGCTGAACTTTTCCCTGGACTATTTTGTTCCTGCTTATCTTCTTACCTAATTGGATTGGATTGACCTGTTTCTTTAGAGGGTCTTTCTACTTTGCTGCTTTTTAATTATCTTCAATAAAGGGATTGTTTCCCTATTATCCAACGCTGCGGTGTTTAAAGCCAGAGGGCTGTTCCTGTCCTGGAGTGCAACAACGCGCGACCATCGACATCGACTGGTTCTCCCACCAAATCAGGCAAATCCGCTGCCAGCAAGGGCTGGTTTGATACATCTCAGAAGTGCTGTGGACTTGAGAGCGTTTGTCTGTCTGTCTGTGTGAAGAGGCTGCCTCTGAGGACACAGCCGGAGCAAGGATGACGTGGACAACATGTTCAAGGAGGGTTACGTGGTGTATAAGTGTGTGGGGAGGGGTTATAAAGACTTAAAAGAGTGTAGAACGACTAAAATCTATATATATAAAAAGGGAGTGGTCGTGCAACTCGGCTTATAGACATCAAAACTATAAGCCCCAGAAGCACCTACCACCCCCAACACATTCCACCATAACACGAGGTATGTCCAGGCCACAAAAAACCCGGCCCACATACCTCACAACCACCCGAAACAGAGCCCCCCAAAAACGCCCATAAACACCTGCCTTAGCAGCGCATGGTTACTGCCAATGCCCTCCCCCCCCCAACCCCAGCCCTTGCCCTCACCCTCGCTAACCAGTTCGTCCCTTCCGCTTCTGCCACCTCGCCGCTCCTGGACCCAGCCCGTGCGCCCAGCCCCATGCCCCCCTCCTCCGCCGCCTTCTCTACCTCCTTTGCCGCTCCCAGCAGCTCCTCGACCCGAACCGTGCGGCCAACGCCATGCCCGCATCCCTACGCCGCTTCCTCACCCCTCCGCCGCCTCCTAGCCGGTTCCGGACCCGGCCTGCGCCACCGCCTCCTCGCCCTTCTCCGCCGCTTCCCAGAGGCTCCTACACCCGGCAGCCACGGCGCCGCCTGCACGGCCCGGATCCGGAACCAGCTAGAAGGCGGCGGACAAGGCCGAGGCGGCGCGCCCGGTCCGGAACCAAGAAGGAGGCGGCAGAGAAGGCCGAAGAGGCGGCGCCGCGGGCCAGCTCCAAAACCAGCTGGGAGCCGGCGGAGGACACAGAGGACGCGGCGGAGAAGGCGGCCACGGCGCTCCTCGCGACCCGGTCCAGAAACGCCTGGGAGACAGCGGAGGCGGCACCAACGGACACTGACTACACTTCCCAGAAGGCCCCACCGGCGCCGCCCCGCCCCTCCTCCTCCAACGCTCCTTCCCACCCGGCTTCCCCTTGCCCCCGCCTCCTCCAACGCTCCCTCCCACCCCGACAGAAAGGAGAGAGAAAAGGAAGGAGAGAGGAGGAAAGGAAAGAAGGAAAGAAAAAGGAAAGAAAAGAAAGATAAGTACAGATGCCTGGAAGAAGAATGGACACAAAGGAAGGAGAAAGGGAAAGACGGAGGGACAAAGAGGGAGAAAGGGGGAAGGGAACAGAGAAGAAAGGAGGAAAGTTGGTAAACCAGAAGGACCACTGGGAGTTGCACTCCAAAAACACAGAGAGCAGCAAAAAAGGGGAAACAGAGAAAGGGAAAGAAAGAGGGGTAAAGGGAAGGGAAGAGGAAGAGAAGGGAGAAAGGAAAGAGGGAAATAAAACAAAGAAAGAAAAATATGAAGAGAGAAAAAGAGAGAGAAAAAGAGAAAGGGGGGGGGGAGGTTGAACACAGCAACGCGTGGCGGGTTACGCTAGTAATGTATAAATCTATAAATACAATAAAAGTGAATGTTTGTATGTATGTATGTGGCAGCTTTCTGATTGGCTGCCATTTTCACAGGCCACTGTAACCAGCACGGGTGACGGACCTGGACCAAACTTGACACACATAACCTCCATGATGCCCTTTATGTCCTGGTGTGGTTTGGGGGAGATGGACCACAGATTATGGAAATTGTAGTACTTCCAAACACTTTGGTTCCCACAAATCACTGTGGCCCCTAACAAAGACCGATAAGGACCAAACTTGGCACACAGAGCACTCATTACCCACTCTACATTTTGGTGCAATTCGGAGGAGGGAAGACCATGGATGATGGGACTTGATGTACCTCCACTCACTTCCTGAGATTGC
>JARBWK010000009.1:141595364-141628644 GCA_030556195.1 Anolis apletophallus | reverse complement strand
ATGGAACTGGAAGGGACCCCCTCCACGGCCATCCAGTCCAACCCCCTTCTCCCATGATGCTGGAAGGACACCGCCCAAGCCCTCTTGACTGATGGCCATCTAGCCATTGATAGATGGCACCATACATATGGTGGATAGATACCACGCATCTCCATCGTGCCATAGAATCCTAGTGTTGGAAGTGACAGACCCAAAGGCCCATCCAGGCCAACCCCCTTCTGCCAGGCGGGAAGACACCATCTAAGCCCTCCCGACAGATGGCCATCCACCCTATGAGCCAGAAGAGACCTTCAGGGCATCCAGTCCAACCCCTTCTGCTAGGAAGGACACCATCCAAGCCCTTCTGACAGATGGCCATCCGGCTATTGATAAGATAGCTATAGATAGTGGTAGATAGGTTATTGTGATTTATGGTAGAGGGATGATAGAATCCTTGCGTTGGAAGAGACCCCCAAGGCCCATCTGCCAGGAAGGACACCATCCAAGCTCTCTCAACAGTTGGCCATCCAGCCTGCCCTAGTATCGCAGAAGCCTAGGGTTGGAAGAGGCCTTCAGAGCCCCCAGCCCAGCCCCTTCCTGCCATTACGCAGGAGGGAGACCCCATCCAAACCCTTCCGGCAGGTCAGAGGTTGACCCCGCCATTCAGAACAGGAGCAACATCCCAGCCCTGCAGTCGCCATGGAACTCATGTGAAGGTTGGGGGTCACCACGCCATGGGGAACTGGGTTCAGGGGTCAAGGCTTTGAGTGATGGGGGCTCATTGGGGGCCTGGCACCCGAAAGCAAAGGGGTCACGCAGCTCAACAAGAGGGCGCTAATAATAATAATAAGCAAATTAATAATAATATAATAATATTTTATATAATAATAATAATATAGTAATATTTTTATTACCTGCCTCTTCTCTTCCTGGGGTGAAAAGTTCCTCTCTTTCTCTCTCTCTCTCTCTCTGTTTCTTCCTGTCTTCCTTCCTGTCTTCCCTTGCGCCTTTCCCTCTCTCCGCCTTGTCCTTTCCTCCTGCCTGCCTTTCCCTTGGCTCCTGTGTCCGAATCTCTGGGGGAGGGCCCTGTGGCCCCCTGGGGGGCGTGGCTTGGCCTTGACCCCTCCCCCCTTCCTCCCCCCCTTACACTCCCGGCACGTGCAGCACGCCCGCCCCCCTGCTGCCCCTCCTCATGACCCCTGACCCAGTGGGATTCGGGCCAGGCCCAGCGGGAGGGGCGGGGAGGCGAGGGAGAGCCCCTACCCCTCCTGGGGCGTTGTGGCCCTCGGCTCCAGACAGGCATGTAGCCAGGGGGGGGGCGGGGCTTCAGCCCCGAAAATTCTCAGGGTGGTCCGCGAGAAGGCCTTCCTGGTACATTATTTAAACTGTTATGTGCATTTATATCATGATCTGATCCCCATGCTCATTATTTCCCACATTAATGGGGTTATTGGGATAACAATACAAAAGGTTTGCTAGGGTAGACCCTCTTCCACCCAGTCTCAGCCCCCGAACCAAACTCAGCCCCCCAACCAAAATCCTGGCTCCGGCCCTGGCTCCAGCTGTGTCCGGGCGGGGCCGGGCTAGCTGGCCCTTGGGCTCCCTCCCTCCCTCCCTCCTCCGCCCAACCCTCGGGGGGCAGGCAGGGGCTCTTCCTCGAGCAGCAGGCCTCGGCCCCCGGCCCCGGCCCCAAGAGCGAGGCGGCGGGGAGCCTGGCTGGGCGGAGCTGCTCTGGGCGGAGAGGGCCCTGCGGCGGGCTTGGAGGGCTGGCCACACCGGCCTCCTCCCCGCGGACCGGCTGCTCCGGGACCTTCCCTGGCCTGGCCTGGCCCTCCGCCTGCAGCAGCCTCAAGGGAGGGCAGGCTCTCCGGGCCAGCAGCAGCAGCCGCAGCAGGCTCCTGCCTTCCTTCCTTCCTTCCGCCAGAGGGAGCCGAGCACCTGGGCAAGCCACCTGGGGAAGGAAGGAAGGCAGGCAGGCAGGCAGGCAGGCCAGCAGAGGAGGGCCTGAGGAGGAGGAGAAGCCCCGGGACTCTTCCGCCAGAAGCAGGTGGGCCATTTCAGCAGAAAGGGGGCACCCTGGACACGACACCCCCCCCCCTCCCTGGCCCCCAGGATTGAAAGGAAACCCCTCTCAAATCAGAACAGGGAGTAAAGGACAAGACTCCCGTGCAGGGGAACTCCAGGCAAGAAACAACCCGGGACAGCTCACCCTCCCCTCTCGACAGGGCCGTAGCCAGGATTTTGATTCCGGGGGGGGTCTACCCTAGCAAACCTTTTGTATTGTTATCCCAATAACCCCATTAATGTGGGATAGATTGAGCATGGTGATCAGATCATGATATGAATAAACATAACAGTTTAAATAATGTACCAGTCAGGCCTTCTCGCGGAAGGACCACCCATAGAATTTCGGGGGGCTAGCCCCCTTAGCCCCCCGGCTATGTACATGCCTGCAGGCTCTCGACAATGCTAATAATCCAGGTGCCAATGGCCGCACCCACACTCGCCTCCAACAGGCAGGAGTGCTTTCTTTCTCCCGCCCTGGACATTATTCCACAGATACATAGATAGATAGACAGACAGATAGACAGACACACACACACACACACCATTTTCCTAGTTTCCAACACCTCCCTACCTCTGAGGCTGCCTTTAGCCATAGATGCAGGCAAAACACCAGGAGAGAATGCTGCTTCTGGAGCACGGCCATATAGCCTGGAGATCAGGAGCGCTCTGGCCCTCCTCCCCTTGGCCTTCTGCACCCCGGGAGACCTCTCCCGTTCTCCACGAACCCTCCAAGGGGATTGGCCGTGCTTCTGGAAGGACATCTGCTACGCCTTCCCTTCGCCTGGCCCTGGAGGCCTGCGTTCGCTTAGAGTGGCCAGGTATTCTTCCTGGGCTGCTCCTTGACCTCTTCTGGGTGACCTTTCCCCGATTCCCTCGCCTGCTCCGCATTGCTCAGTTTGAAGCCCAATCATCTCCTTTGATTGATTGATATATATTGACTAGCTGCGCCCGGCAGGCGTTGCTATGCCCTGTTTAGGAGAGGCGAGGAAGTCTGAGTATGTCAGGGTTGGAATTGATGTGACTTATGGTCTTGGTGGGTGTGTGCATGTGTATATATGTATGTGTGTGTATATGTGTGTCAGGGGCGGTCTAAGGTAATTTTAAATGGTAGGCGAACATTATTTTGGTGCCCCAAAAAAAAAACATTATTTTGCCCCCCGTGTAAAACAAATATACAATTATAATATCACAATACCATTAGGAGTATTATATTGTATCAATGTATATACAATATATTATACCATACTCATACTATATTATATCATAATTATATGATACTACATTACAATATAATTATATTATAATATATTTACATTATAATATAATGTAACATTCTATTATATTATTATTATAAAATAATAAATAAAATTATTTATTTAAATGAAATTATCCTCTACTAAATATTTTCATGACTCCTCTAAAACTCAAATAACCCAAAATAAAGTAAAATAAAATATTATATATTACTATTTTGTACAATACCACTCTACTGCAATATTGTTTGTAATATTACATGTAATATAAAATATATCATTATTCTATTGTTATATTGTATTTGTATTATATTGTATGACAATATTAAGCAGAACTGTATAATAATCAACAAGAAATGCAATGTAAATGCATCAAAATCAGAATATATGACCTACCACCCATTGTCTCATAATCCATAGGAGTCTCCCATAAGTCCAAAATTAGGATCCCAATGTAAATGTAAATAGAAAAACAGCCAAAATGTTCAAATGAGGTCGAATACAGGCAGCGCGGCCTGGGCAAACTTGGGCCCTCCCTCCCTCCCTCTAGGCGTTTTGGCCTCCAACTCCCACAACTCCTCATAGCCTCAGGCCCCTCAGGTCTAGGCAGAAATAGAGCCGAAGAAAGGAAGGAGGGAGAGAAGAGGTCACAGAGGAGGAGGAGGAGGAAAGCCCTTCCTTCATTCCTTCACTTACACTTCCTTCACTGATTCTTTTCTCCTTCCCCGCAAATGCGCGTGCGGCGGAGACAAAGGGAGAGGGAAGCACTCCCTGCCTGCCCGATAGGGAGGGCTTTGGTTACAGGCTTCTGCGCAAGGGAGCTACTGGGCATGCGCGGAGGTTTTCGCGCATGTGCAGTTGCTCCTGCGCTCAACTTCAGCTCCGGAGCAACTGCGCCTGTGCGAAAACCTCCGCGCATGCCCAGAAGCGGTGTCGGAGTGCACAAGGCCGGGGCCCAAAAGCAGGCAGCTGCGGCACTGTCTGAGGAACATCAGCAGGGCCAGGATGGCGCCCCATGCGGCCAGGATGGCGCCCCCTTCCCAGATGGCACCTTAGGCAGCCGCCTACTTGGCCTACCTTTTAGGACCGCCCCTGATGTGTGTGCATGTGTATATGTTTATATGTGTGTGCATGTGCATATATGTTTATGTATGTATGTGTGTGTGCATGTGTATATATGTATGTGTGTATGTATATATGTGTGTGAATGTGTATATATGTGTGCATGTGTATATGTGTGTATGTATGTGTATATATGCATATGTGTGCATGTGTATATGTGTGTATACATGTGTATATATGTATATGTGTGTATGTATATATGTGTTTGAATGTGTTTATATGTATATATGTGTGTGTATGTGTGTATGTGTGTATGTATGTGTATGTATGTATATATGTGCATGTATATATGTGTGTTTAAGGGGGAAGAATGACATGGGAAAGAGAGGGTGGAACGTGGGGAAGGCTGGGAATGGAAAGTGGAGGGAGAGGGGCTGGAGAATGGGGGAAGTTTTTGTTGGGGGGGTGGCGTAGTGCGACGCAAGCGCCACTACGCTTGGTGTCTATGGGGTTTTTTGGGGGGTCATTTTTAGGGGTCTTGCGAGGTACCTAGGGTGGGTTTTTTGGGCCCTGTAGGTACCTCGTGCTATGTTTGAATGTGTTGTGTGGTTTTTGTGGTTCTGGGGCTTCTAGATTTCCTGCCTATACCCGACATTGCACAACCACTCCTTTATATATATATATATATATAGATTTATTTATTACTTCATACTTGTCTGCCCCCAAGACGGCTCGGGGCGGTTCACAACAATTCATAAAACACAATTAGCAGACATATCATAAAAACCACAGTAAAATACCATTAAAAAACTACAATTAGAAGAGCGAATAAAATCAGAGTGGGCTGCATGATAGACGGTGCAGGAAGGAAGCAGTAATCTAGCCAACCCCGAAGGCCTGCAGAAACAGCAGAGTCTTAACGGCTTTCCTAAATGAGAGAAGGCTCTGGGTGCCACGGATGCCGGTGGGCAGGGCGTTCCACAGTGTTGGAGCCACAACAGAGAAAGCCCGCCTGCGGGTTGTAGACAGAAAGATGGCTGAGGCCAAGGCGGCGTAGAGCAGCCCGGCCTTTCCCCTGCCCGCCCCATTAGAGGATCCTAGAAGCCCGAGTTGGAAGAGACCTGGTGGGCCATCACCCAGTCCAACCCCATTCTTGTAGTTTGAAGCCATGGCTCCATTGCCTCCTAGTCTCCAGGGCAGCAGAAAGGAAGCCTGCTCCCTCCTCCCTAGGACATATTCCCCTCACGTATTTATGCTTGGCCCTCATCCGGTGTCCTCTCAGCCTTCTCTTCTGAAGGCTAAACATGCCCAGCTCTTTCAGCCGCTCCTCATGGGGTTTGTTCTCCAGACCCTGGATCATTTAAGTCGCCCTCTTCCCCTGGGCACAGGATCCCAGCTTAGAGCCAACCTCTCCCTTCAGCTGTGGTGCCCAGAATGGGACACAGTGGGATTCCAGGGGTCAAGAGGTCTGACCAAGGCAGAGGAGAGCGAGGGGAGCAGGACTTCTTCCCTGGACCTCGGCACGAGGCTCCCATTGATGCAGGCCCAGAAGCCCTTGGAAAAACGAGCCTTCCCCCCCCCCCTCCTCCAGGCAGAGAGGGCCAACTATGTCCTTCAATCCTTTTTCTGCTGAAATTACATTTGCTGAATATCCTGGCAACTTCCTTCTGTGTTTGTGTGGAAGGAAGGAAGGAAGGAAGGAAGGAAAAAGGGAAGGAAGGAAGGAAGGAGGGAGGGAGGGGGAGGAGGGAGGGAGGGAGGGAGGGAGGGAGGGAGGAGGGAGAAGGCGAGGAGGGAGGGAGGGAGGAGGGAGGGAAGGAAGGAAGGAAGGAAGGAAGGAAGGAAGGAAGGAAGGAAGGAAGGGCTGCTCTTGCGGCCTCCCTCTTGACCCTCCACCCCTTGACCCCCAGCGACAAGTGCCCTTTCACCCACATTTGTAGGTAGGGCTGGCCCCCTTGCATCACCCAGGGGAAATCTGGCCGCCTTGCCCAGCGGAGAAGGCCCCGAGTCATAGGACTCCATGAAGCAGAACTCAACTCAGGGAGCGGACATCGGCCTTGCAGGAGGAGTGCAGGCTAACCCCAGTCGAACCGCCTTGGCTCAAGGCCATAGGCAAGCAGGAAGGCATAATTGTGGATGGCCATTGAATCACGGAAGGGACCCCCAAAGGCCACCCAGTCCCATAAAGGAAGGCACCACCCAAGCCTTCCCGACGGATGACCATCCAGCCACTGCTTAATCATAACAACAACAATGAACTGCCGAAGGCTTTTATGGCTGGAATCACTGGGTTGTTGTAGGTTTTTCAGGCAATATGGCCATGTTCTGGTAGCATTCTCTCCTGACATTTCACCTGAATCTATGGCAAGACCTCCCAACCTCTGAAGATGCCTTTAGCCATAGATGCAGGCGAAACGTCAGAAGAGAATACTTCTAGAACATGGCCAGATAGACCGAAAAACCTACAACGACCCAATAATAAATGACATTCCACAGACATAGAAACCTCGCCCAGTTTCCAACAGACTTCACAACCTCTGAGGAAGCCTGCCATAGATGTGAGCAAAATGTCAGGAGAGAATGCTACTGGAACATGGCCAGACAGGCCAGGAAACTCACCACAACCCAGGGATTCCAGCCATGAAAGCCTTTGAGTACACAATAACAATAATGGAATCCAAGGGTTGGAAGGGACCCTAAAGGCCATCCAGTCCTACCACACTCTGCCATAAGATAATAAGACACCATCAAAGCTCTCCTGACAGATGGCCATCCAGACTCCGGTAAACACCTCCAGAGGAGAAGATCATTAGCCACTTTTGTCTTTGTGCATCACCAAAATACAACTCCCATAGGATTCAAATGTGACAATTAAATGTGAGACTAAACTGCATTAATTCTGGACAGTGTAGATCAGGCCTGGGCAAACTTCGGCCCTCCAGGTGTTTTGGACTTCAACTCCCACAATTCCTAACAGCCTACCGGCTGTTAGGAATTGTGGGAGTTGAAGTCCAAAACACCTGGAGGGCCAAAGTTTGCCCAGGCCTGGTGTAGCTGGTGCACCCAAAGTCACTGCCAACAATATTTATCATAGACTACAATTGACCTAATGCAGAAACTCCTTTCTGGCAGAATGAGGCTGGACTAGATGACCTTTGGGGGCTCCTTCCAACTCGTATGATTGAGAATGAGGTAAGGAAAAGGCACGCAGCCGCAACAATGAGAGGATATTGAGCAAGTGAACCGGTTAAGGCGACTTTGGACAAGGGAACGGAGGTCAGACTCTGTGTGTGTGTGTGTGTGTGTGTGTGCAAACCGATACTAAAGGTTTTAGCAAAACAGATGTCTTTTGACCACAAGCCGATCCGCTCTTCTCTAAAAATAAAACCCCACCAATGGGACTGAAATTAAAACAGAAATGCAAAAGCAGCATTGTGTGGACAGAGAAGGAAAGGGGATCCCTAAACAGATCACATCTCGTATTGTCGAAGGCTTTAATGGCTGGAATCACTGGGTTGCTGTGAGTTTTCCAGGCTGCCTGGCCATGTTCCAGAAGCACTCTCTCCTGAAGTTTCGCCCACATCTCTGGCAGGCGTCCTCAGAGGTTGTGAAGTCATGGTACGACTAGACCTGGCTCTGACCTGCGTCCTATCCCCAGGCACATTGATGATAGACCTCTAGTTATCTCCCCTTCCGTTTTGGTGTTAGTAAAGGCTAGATCTATTAGGAATAAGACCGCTACGATTAAGGAGTTTTGTGAAGATACGAAAGCTGACCTATTCTGTATAACTGAAACATGGCTTCAGGATAGTGATAACACCTGCCTCCAAGAAATTGTCCCTCCAGACTACGTTGCTACTCACCAAAACAGGAATGGGAGACGGGGGTGGGGGTGGGGTGGGGGGGCTAGCAATACTCTCCCGTGATGGATTACACCTCCGAGCGATCCCTGTGCTGACCACTTCTGGGCTTGAGAGTGTCGGCGTAGTGTGGGATTCCGAAGAGAGCCTGGCCGTCCTGCTGGTGTACCGTGCGCCTAGCACACCGGCAGAAAGCCTGGTGCGGCTGCTAGAGACTGTGTCGGAGTGGGCATTGAGGTTCCCTAGGCTGATTGTCCTGGGGGACTTCAATGTCCACGCTGACACAGCCTCCGTTCCACCAGCAGCCGCGGACCTAATCTCGACCATGGCGACATTAGGCCTCTCACTTTGCAACTCGGGGCCCACACATTTGGCTGGACACACCCTGGATTTGGTTTTCAGCGCAGGGGTTCAAGTGGACCTAGCCTCCGTAATAGAGGTCCCATGGTCGGACCACTGTGCTCTGAGGATCCGGGTTGAGCAACACCCCCCCCCCCCCATGCAAGGGCGCCAAACAGATTTGGGTTCGCCCAAAGAGACTTATGGATAACCCGAAAGGTTCCTGAATGCTCTGAGGGACCTGGAGTCTACCAGCGTCTCACTCAATGAGCAGGTTCAATCTTGGAATACTTCACTGTCCAAAGCTCTCGATGAGATTGCCCCTAGGCGCCCTCTCCGGCCCCGCAAACATCGATCCCCTTGGTATACTGAAGATCTCAGGTCGATGAAGCGGGAAAGGAGACGGCTGGAGAGCGTGTGGAGGGAACTCCGTGACGGAGGATCATTATCAGCTTATAAGCTATTTTAAAAAGCTTATGAGCATGCTGTCAAGGCGGCAAAAAATTCGTACTACGCTGCCCTGATAGCGTCTGCAGACTCACGCCCGGCACAACTGTTTGGAGTAATTCGGTCCCTGACGACGGTCCCTACCGTCCCAAAAAATGATGATCAGGCCCTCACAGCCGATGCTTTTCAGAGTTTCTTTGCAGACAAGATTCCGAACCTCCGCCGGGACCTCCCTGCCACGATTGATACAGTAAGGGAGCTTGAGACTCCGTGGCCCTCCGCTGGGCCCACCTTCGACCGGTTTCGGCCACTGGATGCAGATGCTGTTGATAAGATTGTGGCTGCAACCAGGCCTACCACCTGCTCCCTCGACCCGTGACCCTCCTGGCTTGTTAGATCTTGCCCGGAAGGGTTAAGTGGGCCTCTGTTGAACATCGTAAATGCCTCCCTTAAACAAGGAGTGTTTCCAGAGTGCTTAAAAGAGGCGGTGGTGGCTCCATTGCTGAAAAAACCGACGTTAGACCCCTCGGTCCCCTCCAACTACCGACCAGTGTTGAATCTTTCGTACCTGGGGAAGGTAGTTGAAAGGGCAGCAATGGAGCAGTTGCAGTCCTTCTTAGACGACACAGCATGGCTCGACCCCTTCCAGTCCGGCTTCCGCTCGGGGCACGGGACGGAGATGGTCCTGGTCTCCATCACAGACCAACTCCGCTGCCAGCTTGACCAAGGCGGGTCTGCGCTGCTTGTGTTATTGGACCTCACGGCAGTGTTTGACACAGTCGATCACAATCTTTTGACTCACCGCCTGGTCATGGCTGGAGTGAGGGGGACAGCCCTGAAATGGCTGACTTCCTTCCTCCAGCATCGGCTCCAGTGAGTGAGGAGGGGAGAGGTGGTCTCTGAGGGCTCCCCACTAGTTTGTGGAGTCCCTCAGGGGGCCATCTCCTCCCCTCTGTTATTTAACATCTACATGCAGCCACTTGCACAGCTGGTGCAGAGTTTGGGGTTAGAGTGTCATCAGTACGCTGATGACACTCAGCTCATTCTGAGGATGGAGGGCAGGCCTGGCTCCGTTCCCGATAATTTCCATCATTGCCTTGAGGCCGTTACTGGATGGCTGCGAGCCAGTAGGTTGAAGGTGAGTCCAGTGAAGATGGAGATCTTGTGGCTGGGCCGTCCGGGTGATGGGGATGTCCAGCTTCCGACCCTGGACGGTGTGGCATTATGCCCATCGCCTTCTGTAAAGAGCCTGGGAGTTCATTTGGACTCCCAACTGACCATGGAGACCCAAATCTCCATGGTCAGTAAAACAGCTTTTTTCCATCTAAGACAGGCAAGGCGGCTGGTCCCCTATCTATCCCGGAACGACCTGGCCATGGTGATCCAAGCCACGGTCATCTCGAAACTAGACTACTGTAACGTGCTCTACGTCGGCCTTCCTCTATCAGTGACCCGGAAGCTCAAGCTGGTGCAGAACACTGCCGCCCGACTTCTGTCTGGTACACCAGCTGGTTGTCACATTACACCTGTTTTGCAGGATCTGCACTGGCTTCCAATTGAGCACCAGATCACCTTCAACGTGCTGGTGCTTACCTTCAAGGCCATGCACGGCCTGGGTCCAATGTACCTGAGGGACCGTCTCTCCCCATATTGCTGTACGAGATCACTGCGGTCAGAGAACATCAATCTATTGGCAATTTCCCCTGTCAAGACGCTTAGGCTGACTGCGACCCGAAGGAGAGCGTTCTCCGTGATAGCTCCAACTCTATGGAACGCTCCCTCGGCCGAGACACGAGCCCTCCAAGACCTCATGTCCTTTAGGAGGTCCTGTAAGGCCTTCCTCTTCCAACAGGCCTTCGGCTTATAAGACGCCATCAGTGTCCCAGTCCTGCCTGTCGATTTTATCTTTTATACTGTATTATGCTCTGCGTTTCGTATTTCGTACAGCGCATTGTGTTTTTAATGTATGGATATTTTAGAGTGCTTTATGTTTTTTTAATGTGTTTTATTGTGTATTGCCCTGTTGTTAGCTGCCCCGAGCCCCCCGGGAGTGGCGGCCTAGAAATTCGACAAATAAATAAATAAATAAGTCTGTTGGGAACTAGGCAAGTGGGGTTTATACACCTGTGGAATGATGTCCCGGGTGGGAGAAAGAAAGAACTCTTGCCTCTTGGAGCTAGGCGTGAGTGTAGGTTCAAGGTAGGCGGCCAATTGCTACACTCCCAGTTGCCTCCAAGAGGCAAGAGTTCTTTCTCCCACTCGGGACATTACTCCACAGGTGTATAAACCCCACTTGCCTAGTTTCCAACAGACCTCTGAGGGTGCCTGTCACAGATGCAGGCAAAACGTCAGGAGAGAATGCTTCTTGAACACGGCCAGGCAGCCTAGAAAACTCACAACCCAGATAAAATCTCACATGATTGCCTGCCAGGGGAGGGGGGCATCTCTCCATTGTAGAAATAATGCAGTTTGCCCCCCCCCTTTAAATGCAATGGTTTGTTGATATGGAATCATAGTGCAAGTTGTAGTTTTACAAGGCCCCGAGCCTTCTCTGGCTGCATCTACACTGTGGGATTGGTGCAGTTTATTCATTTGCTAGCTGTACCCGCCACGCTTTGCTGTGGCCACCCTTCCCTCCCCGCTTCTCTCCTTTCTTTCTTCTCCCTTCCCTTTCTTCTTTCCTTCTCTCCTTCTTTCCTTCTCTACCTCTTTCCTTCCTTCTGCTCCTGATATTGAGCAGGAATTTGGAGGTCTTGCCGTGAAGCTGCTGCTGTAGCCACACTCCCAGCGATGCTGGCCCAACAGGGCATCCAGGAACTGCGGAACTCCCTGCTGCAGGTCAGATCAACTTGAATGCAGGGGGCTCTCGCTTGGTCGAACACACACCCTTTATCTTTCCCTTTTGCTTTCTCTCTTTTCTTCCTTCTCTACCTATTTTTGGGCTGCAACTCCCAACACACCTCCTGATCGATCTATCGATCGACCTACCTACCTATCTCTATGTAATCTATCTATCTTATCAATCTGGAAGATTCCTGGGAGTTGCAGTCCAGGGATAGGAAACTGGAAATATGCATTGTATTGTCATTTAGCCTTTTTTGGTTTTGAAGTCTTTTCCTCTGTTTTTGTTGGGGTTGGGGTGGGGTGGGGGTTATGAGTGATGGTCACTCATTGGTCTGTTAAGGGCATAGTGTCCAAATTTGGTGTCAATTCGTCCAGTGGTTTTCCAGTTATGTTAATCCCACAAACTAACATTACATTTTTATTTATATAGATTTATTGTGTCAGTAAAATACTAATGCATTATTATTATATCCCACATTTTCTTTTTGAGGCCACACCTATGCTGTCACATAAAATCCAGATTATCTCCTTTGAACTGGATTATCTGGCAGTGCAGACTCATATAATCCAGTGTATGATCTGCTTCGATACGTGTAGGTGACGTGGCTGTGCAGACGGGGCCTGAACAATACTAAAAACAAGACGATGTACGCAGAACGTATAAAGACTAAAGCTGAATTAAATACAGGACTCGTAGAAATAGATGCAACCGTTTAAAGAAACGACGATGATGCTCATTCAACGGCCTGGGCCTGACAACCTGGAGCCAGAGGCAGTTCAAGTGGGGCCAAAGCGCAGTCGTTCCTGGGCCCAGAGGCAGCCTTGGCCGCAGCAGGGCAGCAACGCCTTCCTTCCCTTCCCAGGAAACTCTTTTGCCAGGAACTGGAGGCCAAGCAGCCTTGCAAAAGGCACCTGGTTGTTCTCTGCAGGCCACTTGGAATAGGACGCAATGTGCAAGTAAGTGGCAGGCAGGGGCAGCAAGGGGCTTGCCGTTCCCACTGATAGGTAGGTAGGTAGATAGGTTGGTAGGTGGGTAGATAGGTAGAAAGATAGGTAGGTAGATACTATATGTAGATAGGTAGATATAGGTAGATACTATATGTAGATAGGTATATAGGTTGATAGGTAGGTGGGTAGGTAGATAGATACTATATGTAGAGACATATAGGTAGATAGATAGGTAGATACTATATGTAGATACGTAGATATAGATAGGTAAGTAGATAGGTAGGTACTATATGTAGATAGGTAGATATAGGTAGGTAGGTAGATAATATATGCAGATAGGTAGATATAGGTAGGTAGATACTATATGTACAGGGCCGGCCTTCCCCATTAAG
The DNA here is from genome assembly GCA_030556195.1 of Anolis apletophallus. Taxonomy (NCBI): domain Eukaryota; kingdom Metazoa; phylum Chordata; class Lepidosauria; order Squamata; family Anolidae; genus Anolis; species Anolis apletophallus. The sequence goes on along the minus strand of JARBWK010000009.1, from coordinate 141,615,453 downwards.
CGACCTATGCGGTCGCGTAGGGCAACGTTCCGGAGAGGGGTGTGGCCACCTGGGAGGAGCACCGTCCCGCCCCGCCGCCGTGTCACCGCAGCCAGCCGGCAGCGCGGAGGAACGGGGGGGAAGAGGGGACTCACAGGGTGGGCTCACGGACCCGAGGAGGAGGGGGGAGGCCACGAGGGCGGCCCCCACAGAGACGCAGCGGCAGCAGCAGCAGCAGCGCCCCCGGAAGGGCCCGGAGCCAGAGGCGCATCTTCGTGATGTCACTTCGTCGCGCCTCTGCCGAGGAGGAAGGGGAGGAAGGCCTCGCCGGCCGCGCGCTGTAAAGACGCCCGGAAGGAGAGACGCCGGAGGGAGGGAAGGAGGAAGAGGCCGCCGCCCCGCAGGGCTCCCTCCCTCCGGTCTCTCCTTCCGGGCGTCCTTACAGCGCGTGGCCGGCGAGGCCTTCTTCCCCCTCCTCCTCGGCAGAGGCGCGAGGAAGTGACGTCACGAAGATGCGCCTCTGGCTCTGGGCTCTTCCGGGGGCGCTGCTGCTGCCGCTGCGTCTCCATGCGGGCCGCCCTTGTGGCCTCCCCCCTCCTCCTGCTCCTCCTCGCGTCCGTGAGTCCGCCCTGTGAGTCCCCTCTTCCCCCCCCCCCCGTTCCTCCACGCCGGCGCGCCGGGAGTGCACAAATAAAGTTTGCGTACTCCCCCCGGAGAGCTCGGGCAGCCCCTGTATATGTAGATAGGTAGATACTATATGTAGATAGGTAGATATAGGTAGGTAGATACTATATGTAGATAGGTAGATATAGATAGGTGGGTACATAGGTAGGTAGATACTATATAGATAGGTAAGTAGATAGGTAGATACTAAATGTAGATAGGTAGGTAGATAGGTAGATAAGGTTTATTTCATTTATTTATTTATTATTCAAATTTATATACCGCTCTATTCCCTTAGGCTCGGGGCAGTTTACATAGATAAAAGCATAGCAATTTCAATAAAACAATTTAACAATTTAACACTATATAATTAAAACGCTATGAAACTATTGAACGGCTGTCCAGCGTCTCACAATACCAGAACACTAAAGATATAGGGCAGTCAGTTGGGACCATTGATGTTAAATGCTTGTCGGAACAGCATTGTTTTACAGATAGGTAGGTAGATAAGTAGATACTATATGTAGGTAGGTAAGTAGATAGGTAGATATAGGTAGATAGATACTATATGTAGATCAGAGATAGGTAGATATAGGTAGATATAGGTAGGTAGATACTATAGGTAGATAAGATAGGTAGGTAGATACTATATGTAGATAGGTAGATATAGATAGGTAGGTTGATAGGTAGGTAGATACTACAGGTAGCTATAGATAGGTAGGTAGATAGCTAGATACTATATGTAGATAGGTAGATATAGATAGGTAGGTAGATACTATAGGTAGATAAGATAGGTAGGTAGATACTATAGGTAGGTAGGCAGGTAGATAGATACTATATGTAGATAGGTAGGTAGATAGGTAGGTAGATCGGTAGATACTATATGTAGATAGGAGATAGGTAGATATAGGTAGGTATATACTATATGTAGATAGGTAGGTATATACTATAGGTAGATAGGTAGATACTAATGGTAGGTAGATCGGTAGATACTATAGGTAGATAAGGTAGGTAGATATAGGTAGGTAGATCAGTAGATACTATATGTAGATAAGTAGGTAGATCAGTAGATACTATATGTAGATAGGAGATAGATATAGGTAGGTAGATAGATACTATAGGTAGATACTATATGTAGATAGGTAGATATAGGTAGATAGAGAAGTTGACTTATTTCCATCCCAAGGAACCCAGGGTTAGAACTAGGTCCCTGGGGAAAGTAAGTGTGCAGACCTGGGTTCGCATCCCAGCCCAGTGTTGGGTGAATCACACCCTCTCATCCTCAGAAGGAGGCAGTTCGCCAAGGAGTGCTCGGCTCCTTGCGGGTGCCCCGATGAGCAGCCATATTACACCTATTCTGCGCGATCTGCACTGGCTTCCTGTGGAGTGCCGGATTACCTTCAAAGTGTTGGTTCTGACCTTTAAGGCCTTGAATGGTCTGGGGCCAGTGTACCTAAAGGACCGCCTCATCCTGTACTGTCCCACTAGATCCTTGCGGTCAGAGATGCAAAATCTCCTGGTGGCCCCAAGTCCGAAGGTCTACCAGCTGACCGCGACTTTAAGTCCCCGTCAGCATCCCCATTGGAACCAGCCTCATGGGCTTGAGAACCAGGCTGAAACACTACAGCATTGTATACGGGACGGGTTTTCACTGGAGATGCAGCTAATGCCAGTTCTGCAGACGCCTCCAATAAAGACTGCTCACAGGTGAACTCCATAATACGGAAACTTTATTCAAAGTCTTACGAGTTAATAAAAGCGGAATCCACATCCTAATTTCTCAGGCCCTCGTGATACCCGATTGCCTTTGGCGTTCTCAAAAGCAAATGTCAGGCGAATCTACATAACGACAGGTGGCCATCTTCCGCTCTCCCAGCCTTGACCAGCCAGGCAGCCTCTCACTTACAATCTCGATATTATTTATTTAAGACATGTATATTCGGCCCTTCTCACCCGGACTCAGGAGACTCAGGGCGGAGCACGGCGTATGTACAGCAAACATGCAATGCCAGGACAAGAATTCATAATATGCATAAATAACTCTATAATTAACTATGTACTCGTGCTCTTACTCACCCTCGATATTGGCTCTGAGTGCACACCCCCTCCCTTCTGCTCGACCCGTTTCAAAAAGTTTTCTCCCTCACAAATAATTCGCACCCCGCTTTTGCCCTTCTTTTCTATTTTAATCTCACTCTAATCTTGAAACTAGTAGTGACTTTCTTCAACTAACTAATCTCAGTTAATTCCCTGAGAGTCCACTCAGGCTTTGGGCACACACTAACTAACTCCCTACAAGAGCTCCCTAGTTAGTTGTTCCCAAGTGCGAGCCAATCTCTTAACCTAAGAGATCTAAGCCTGCTGCCTTACTCTCCTGGTCAGCTTGCCAGACTTTTCCTGACAGCGATCTACGACACTCCCTGTCGTGCTGACTGCTCACAACGGACTCCGATGCTGCTCTGACAAGAGCCAAGTCCCCTCTGACTGAGAAAGCTACACTTCTTCCCTCCAAAGTCAGCTGGCTCCTCCCCCTCACTCTGAGCCACTCCCCTGCAGCTCTCTCTCTCTCTCTCTCTGGAGAGGCTCCAAGCCACTCCCCCTTTCCTGGCTATTCTGTCTTACCATGGATGGCAAACTGCTACCCAGGCCTCGGCCTAGCTAAAATGGGCGAGTCCTTACATTTCTCCCCCACTCGGGTAATTTGCCGAATGAAGAAGGATTTATCCCTTTTTTGAGGCAAAGGCTAAGTTCTTTAACTTCCTATGAACCTTCGAGATGCTTAAGATCCCCCGGAGAGGCCCTGCTCTCAGTCCCATTGGCTTTGCAGGCACGATTGGTGGGGACGAGAGACAGGGCCTTTTCAGTGGTGGCTCCTCGGCTTTGGAACGCCTTTCCTAATGACATCTGATCAGCCCCCTCCCTTCTGACATTTCGCAGGAAGGTCAAGACCTGGCTATTTGACCGAGCATTCGCAGATGTAGTATAAGTAACAAATAGAGACTTAAGGAACGACGACGATGCTATTGGAAATCGACTTAATAATGAGACGCTGATATTGTGCTTTTAACGTTAAATGCTAATTTGTATATGTTGGAATTGTATTGATAATTGTTGATTTGTTTGTCTTGAGCAGTTCATGCTATTTGTACACCGCCTCGAGTCGCCTTCGGGCTGAGAGAGGCGGTCTAGAAGCAAAGTAAATAAAGTAAATAAAGAACTTCTTAACCTTCTATTCTAACCCCCACACACACACACACACACAGTGCCTAACCCACTGTTGACATATAGCATAATAAACACAGCAAAAATCACATTTTGCAATCCTAATCCAAAGGCATATTCCCATATCACATCCTGCAAGTATAGCAGCAATATAAAAACAAAATGCATTATATTGCAACACTTCTTGCAAGAAAACAGGTTAGGTATACAGCATATTAAACACATAAATACATGACCTTTACATTTACACCCATCCCTTGGTTCACCTTTGGGATTTCCCCAGGATGTTTTACTCCACCAGCCTTGATAAGGCATCGGCCACAACATTTTGGGTACCTTTTATGTGTTTGACGTCAAAGTCTTGGAGGGATAAACTCCATCCAATGAGCTTACTGTTTGTGCTCTTTACCTGATGCAACCACCTTAAAGGTGAGTGATGTGTGCATAGGGTGAATTTTCTTCCCCACAGGTAAGGTTTCAACTTTGTGGTTGCCCACACAATTGGTAGACATTCTCTCTCAATGACCGACAGGCGCTGTTCTCGCTCTAGGAGCTTCTTACTGAGGTAGAGAACAGGTTGGACCTCACCTTCGGCATTCTCCAACCGCCATACACCAAAAATGTCATGAATGGTTTCATTTTATTGTAATTATTGTTGGTTGTAGTATTTTACAGCTTATGTTTTATGTAATTGATTATATTGTTTTTATGTTTGATTTTACTTTGTTGTTGTGTTGTTGGGCTCGGCCTCGTGTAAGCCGCCCCGAGTCCTCTTTGGGGAGATGGTGGCGGGGTACAAATAAATATTATTATTATTAAAAGCATACATGAATATTAAAAGCATTTGTCTCAATATTAAAATACACTGTTGTAAACCACCGTGATCATCTGCGTCTAACCTAATGGGCCTGGTAATATAGATCACAATGATTGATATGCTCAGGACGGCATGGCCAACTCTTCCGCCAATCTTTGAGGTCGCATTTGTGGTCCATGACAGAGGCCATGCTTAATTTATTATCACATCTATGATGGACTCTTAAAAGGCTCTGCTGTTTAGTGATTGACAGCAAGCTAATATCAACTATCATTGGACCCCGCGGTTCCCTCCAACTACCGCCCGGTGTCGAATCTTTCGTACCTGGGCAAGGTGGTTGAGAGGGCAGTAATGGAGCAGTTGCAGTCCTTCTTGGATGATGCAACATGGCTTGACCCCTTCCAGTCCGGCTTCCGTTCGGGGCACGGGACGGAGACGGTCCTGGTCTCCATCACAGATCAACTCCGCTGCCAGCTCGACCAAGGCGGGTCTGCGCTGCTCGTGTTATTGGACCTCACGGCAGCGTTTTGACACGGTCGACCACAATCTTTTGATCCACCGCCTGGCCATGGCTGGAGTGAGGGGACAGCCCTTAAATGGCTGGCCTCCTTCCTCCGCCAGCGGTCTCAGCGTGTGAGGAGGGGCGGGTGGTCTCTGAGGGTTCCCGCTGATTTGTGGGGTCCCTCAGGGGCCATCCTCTCCCCTCTGTTATTTAACATCTACATGCAGCCGCTTGCACAGCTGGTGCGGAGTTATGGGCTGACCTGTCACCAATATGCGGATGACACTCAGCTCATTCTGAGGATGGAGGGTAGGCCGGAGTCCGTCCCCGATAATTTCAACATTGCCTTGAAGCCGTCACTGGATGGCTGCGAGCCAGTAGGTTGAGGGTGAATCCGGCGAAGACGGAGATCTTGTGGCTGGGCCGCCCGGGCGGGATGGGTGCCCGGCTTCCGACCCTGGACGGTGCGGCACTACATCCAGCGCCGTCAGTGAAGAGCCTTGGCGTCCACCTGGACTCCCAGCTGACCATGGAGGCCCAGGTCTCCATGGCCAGCAAGGCTGCCTTCTTTCACCTCCGTCAGGCAAGGAGGCTGGCCCCCTATCTCTCCCGGAACGACCTGGCCACGGTGATCCAAGCCACGGTCATCTCGAGGCTAGATTACTGTAATGCGCTCTACGTTGGCCTGCCTATGTCGTCGATCCGGAAGCTCAAGCTGGTGCAGAACACGCCGCCCGGCTCCTGTCTGGGGTTCCAGCAGGCTGCCGAATAACTCCAATCTTGCGGGATCTGCACTGGCTGCCTATTGAGCACCGGGTCGCCTTCAAAGTGTTGGTTCTTACCTTCAAGGCCATTCACGGCCTGGGGCCAGCGTATCTGAGGGACCGTCTCGCCCTATATTGCCCACCGAGATCACTACGGTCTGTAGAGGCTAACCTGTTGGCAGTCCCATCTGCTAAGTTAGCTCGCTAACATCTACACCCGCCGGAGGGCGTTCTCTGTGATAGCTCCTACGCTATGGAACGCCCTTCCGGCTGAGGCCAGACCCTGAGGACCTACTCCCCTTCAGACGGGCCTGCAAAACCCATCTGTTTAGGCAGGCCTTTGGGGGAGTAGGCCCTTAGTTATGCCCGGTTCGATCTATCGGGTCCGCTGCTGTTTTAATTGCTGTTAATTGTTTTAATTGTTTTTAATTGTATTGCTTGTTTTTAATTCTGAGCTACACCTTTGTGTGCTACGTTTTATGTTTCTACCTCTGGCATTGAGCCATTAGCATGTGAGCCGCCGCGAGCCCCCGGGAGTCGGCGGCGCAGAAATCGCAATAATAAATAAATAATAAAAACTACTTCACCAAGGGCAGACGCAGCATGGCTCTCTCATTCCTTTTTGATTGCCTGGATCTAATGACTCCATCTTGCAAAGTCCACATGGCCAAAATCAATAGCTTATCTGGCATTAATAGAACCAACATCCTGACAAAATGTGGGCCTGCCAAACTCACAAAACGGCCGTATTATTATTCTTCTCCTTTTGCTGTATGACTTCTAATATCTTTGCCGAACAGAGAAGCCAATGGAGCTTTGAAATGTTGCCGTGTGTGTTTGGGTCCCTTTTTAGCAGGCCCAACACAGCTCTTTCGTGCATTTGGGGTGTTGTTCACTATCCTAGTCAGCTCTCCACATTGGTGTCATCGAGGGTCTCAGAACCCCCAGGAAAGAGAAAAACTGTCAAGATCCCAAAGACACCCCCAAACCTTCTGAATCCTGTCAACCATATTTAGCACATACAATGAACAGTAGTTTAATTCTGCCCATTTATGACTTATGACACTTTAAATATGCTTTCTGTACATTTTCCTCTTTGCAGCCTAAATCTATGTTGCCTAGAACGGCAAAGCCCCAAAACCATTCCCATTTATTATGGACTACAAATTCACATATTACCATGCCTATGAAAACTAAATTATCAAAATGTGAAGGGCCAGTTATATTCAGATGCTGGGTCAAGGTGAGCAGAAAGGAAAACCAAAGACATGTCAAAAGGGGGTGAACCGAGAAGTTCCTGAAAAACAATTGATTAGGATTAAAGCAGAGTATATATGTTGCAAAACAAAAGAGCAATAATCATCACCAAAGGGTAACAAGTCCAGAGCTAGGCTGCCAACCTTCCTCCTCTTTGGCTTTCCTTCGCGAACCAAGATTCAGGAAGGACTCCTCCCACGCTTTCTACAAGCGCGTTGATGATTCAGAGGTTAGATGTGTCCTTCGAGCCTGTGCAATGGGTTTTCTGGTGGAGTGCAGCGCACACAGAGCTGGCCTCACCCTTTAAACCAAAAGTTTGTCTGCCGGGGCCTAGCAAGATGGGACGGTGGCAGCGAGGTCCTCAGGTCGTAGGTTTGGTTTGAGTTTCCTTCTCTAGATGGTTGACCTTACAGGGTTAGACGGGCACCATCTGCCCGGGTTTGAAATCAGAGTTTTCCTTCTCTTAGGACGGTTGCCACAAGGCTAGAGCGCCCACCCTGCCCTTTGACGCTCTTTGTCAGCCAACCTTAAAGGCACAATAAATTAGGCATGAAACCCTATACGGGTCTAAAAAGACTCCGCAATTTTAACCTTTCTAAATACAAACCTTTAAAAATGATTTTTAAAATGTAAAAAGCAGTAATTCCACAGTCGCGGTTGGTGGGGCTGAGAGACAGGGCCTTCTCTGGGGTGGCCCCTCAGCTGTATTTGAATCCCATCCTTCTCAACCCAGAAGGGGACTCAGGGCGGCTCACAATTGGCAGTCATTAGATGTGGCCGACAAAGAAACAGTTAAGACAGTTAAAACACAACAATTAACACAAACAGGTCAACAGCAATAAAAATATTGGCCCTGAAATATTAACGCAACCAAGCCTGAGTCCGCAAATCCAAATCCTAGCGCAGAGTTCCAGTCCAAGGTCTCTTAATTAACAATTCTCACGAGTCATGACAGTTGTTGCTCAGCCAGCTGCCCAAATGCTTGGTCCCAAAACCAAGGCTTGAGTTTCTCCCTGAAGGAGAGGAGAGAAGGAGCCATCCTGATTTCACTGGGGAGTGCATTCCACAGATGGGAGGGCTACCACTGAGAAGGCCCTGTTTCTTGTCCCTGCCAATCATGTTTGCGAGGGTGGTACAATCGAGAGCAGGGCCTCCCCTGACGATTGTAAACTCCGAGGTGGGTCATAGAGGGAGATACGTTCAGACAAGTAAACTGGGCTGGAACCGTATCGGGCTTTATAGGTCAAGACCAGCACTGGGTTTCTCCCCAGTGTGAATCCTTTGATGTGAACATAGACCTCCACTCTGAGTTAAAGCTGTCCACACTACAGGCAATTCTACGCTTTCTCCCCGGTGTGAGTCCTTTGATGTTTACGTAGATCTGAACTCTGAGCAAAGCTCTTTCCACACTCCAGGCATTTATAGGGTTTCTCCCCAGTGTGAGTTCTTTGATGTGAACATAGACTTCCACTCTTGAGTAAAGCTGTCCACACTACAGACAATTCTAGGCTTTCTCCCCGGTGTGAGTCCTTTGATGTGAACGTAGACCTGAACTCCGAGCGAAGCTGTGTCCACACTCAATGCATTTATAGGGTTTCTCCCCAGTGTGAGTCCTTTGATGTGTAGCTGAACTCTAGTGAAGCTGTCAATGCATTTATAGGGTTTTCCCAGTATGAGACCTGTGATGTGAAGACTCCACTTTCAGTGAAGCTCTGTCCACATTCCTGGCATTTATAGGGTTTCTCCCCCAGTGTGAGACCTGAACTTTGATGTTTCCAGGCAGTAGGGTTTCTCCCTTTCAGTGAAGCTCTGTCCACATTCCTGGCATTTATAGGCTTTCTCCCTGGTGTGAGTCCTTTGATGTGATCGTAGACCTGAACTCCGAGCGAAGCTGTCTCCACACTCCAGGCATTTATAGGGTTTCTCCCTGGTGTGAATCCTTTGATGTGAACGTAGACTTCCACTTTCAGTGAAGCTCTGTCCACATTCCTGGCATTTATAGGGTTTCTCCCCGGTGTGAGTAATTTGATGTGCACGTAGATTTGCACTCTGAGTGAAGCACTTTCCACACTCCATGCATGTATAGGGTTTCTCCCCGGTGTGAGTCCTTTGATGTGTACGTAGAGCTGAACTGTGAGCGAAGCTCTGTCCACACTCCAGGCATTTATAGGGTTTCTCCCCAGTGTGAATCCTTTGATGTGAATGTAGACTCCAATTTTCAGTGAAGCTCTGTCCACACTCCAGGCATTTATAGGGTTTCTCCCCAGTGTGAATCCTTTGATGTGTACGCAGATTTCCATTTTGAGCGAAGCTCTGTCCACACTCCAGGCATTTATAGGGTTTCTCCCCAGTGTGAATCCTTTGATGTAAATGCAGACTTCCATTTTGAGAGAAGCTCTTTCCACATTCCTGGCATTTATAGGGTTTCTCCCCAGTGTGAGTTTTTCGATGTTTCAGTAGACTTCCACTTCCAGTGAAGCTCTTTCCACATTCCTGACATGTATAGGGTTTCTCCCCAGTGTGAGTCCTTTGATGTAAACGTAGTTTTCCACTTTGAGCGAAGCTCTGTCCACACTCCAGGCATTTATAGGGTTTCTCCCCAGTGTGAATCCTTTGATGTGCATATAGATATCCATTTTGAGCGAAGCTCTTTCCACACTCCAGGCATTTATAGGGTTTCTCCCCAGTGTGAATCCTTTGGTGTGTACGTAGACCTCCACTTTCAGTGAAGCTCTGTCCACATTCCTGGCATTTATAGGGTTTATCCCCAGTGTGAGTCTTTTGATGTTGCTGTAGACGTCCTCTCCGAGCAAAGGTCTTTCCACACTCCAGGCATTTATAGGGTTTTTCCTCCATGTTGCCAATTATATATATGATTAATTGCAATATGGACACCTGAATATTCCCTTTTTCTTTCTGATCAAAAGTGAGTACCGCAAGATCGGCACCTAGAGAGGATTTCTTCTTCCTATAGGATTTCTTTCATTATAGCAGTTTGGTTTCCAAATTCCCAAATATGCACTAGATACGGATATTTTCTTCTCATGCCAGAGGTGACTTCACAGGGTCTTCTTTTCCCTGGTCAAGAAAGAAGAAGCAAAAGGTTAAACACGAAGCTGCAAGCCTCCTTCATTTCCAAAATTATCCTCCTTTTCCTTCATGCTGAAAATGGAAACACCCAGAAAGTCTCAAGGTTATGCAGAGAAACCAGCCAAGGTGATCACAGATTCATAAACAATAAGAGATTGATTCAGAAGGAAAGAAGGGGGTGGGGGGGGGTGAAAAGAATGAATGGTAGAAGTAAGGGTGGGTGGGGGGAAGACAAAAAGGGACCTTCGTTCAATGCTAAGGAGCCACATTGATTTCGTTGGTTTGACCCTGAGAATGGCTAAAGAAACATAAGGCAGTCAGACAGACCATAGACAGAGCAACATTCACTCTGAACGATGGGTTTCCACGAATTACCAGTATAAGTTGAATATTAAGAGACACCGTGATTCCTTTATTAATTATTTCATGAGTTTCTGGGTTACCTTTCAGGCCACAAGGGATCCCAGGTCCCCTTCCTGTTCAACGTCTTTATTAGTGGCTAAGATGAAGGGTTAGAAGGCATGGCCATCAATTTTGCAGACGGGACCCAATTGGGAGGGAGAGCCAAGACTCCAGAAGACAGGAGTGGACCTCAAACGATCTTGACAGATTCAACAGTTGAACAATGAAGTTCAACAGGGACAAATGCAAGAGACTCCACTTAGGCAGAAAAAAGGAAATGCAAAGAGACAGAATGGGGGACAATGTGTGGCTCGAGAGCAGTACGTGTGAAAAAGATCTTGGGAGTCCTTGTGGACAACATGTGAAACATGAGCCAACAATGTGATGCTGGAGCTAAAAAAGCCAATGGGATTTTGGCCTGCATAAATAGGAATATAGTATCTAGATCCAGGGAAGTCCTGCTACCCATGCTCTATTCTGCCTTGGTTAGGCCACACCTGGAATCACACTGTGTCCAATTCTGGGCACCACAATTGAAGAGAGAACAAGCCCTATGAGGAGCGACTTAAAGAGCTGTGCGTGTTCGGCCTGTAGAAGAGAAGATTGAGGGGAGACATGATAGCCATGTATAAATACGTGAGGAGAAGTCAAAGGGAGGAGGAAGCAAGCTCGTCAATCTCTCTCTCCTCTGGACACATTCCAGCTTGTCAACATCTCTCTTCAATTGTGGTTGCCGGGAAATTACCTGGGAGGGCCGTATCCGGGTCTTATTTTGAGGACCCGATCGAAGGCATTAATAAAGATGTTGAACAGGACCGGGTCCTGGACGGAACCTTGCGGCACTTCACTTCTTCCCAGGGTGAAGAGGAAGCATTGGGGAGAAGCACCCTCTGGGTTCGTTCACTTAACCAATTACGGAGCCACCTAACCATCGTTTTGCCTAGCCCACATTGGACTAGTTTGATTGCCAGAAGGTCATGGGGGACCTTGTTGAAGGCCTTACCAAAATCCACATCATTCCCTTATTCTTATACAGGATCGGTCATGGATGATGGGACTTGCAGTACCTTCACTCACTTCCTGAGATCACTCCAACCCTTACCTATGACTGTTCAAGATCATGTTTGGCACACAGAGACCACATGACCCACCCTACATTCTGGTGCTGTTTAGAGGACCATGGACGATGGGACTTGCAGTACATTCATTCACTTCCTGAGACCACTGTGACCCACACCAATGATGGATCAGGACCAAACTTGGCAAACAAAGCCCCCATGACCTACTCTATATCCTGATGTAGTTTGGAAGAGTTTGTATCATGGATGATGGGACTTGAAAATTGGAGCTATACTTCACCTGCACCTACTGAACCCTGACAACATTGGATCTCAACTAAACTTGAAGCAAATGCCTTTCTCACATAACCTGGACACCACTGAGTTCCCAAGCTAGTGTGTGTGTGTGAATATAGTTCCTGTAGTTTGAGATACATTATATGGCCATATTCTCCGAGGTGAAGGCAAGTCCAATTGCAAGATTGCTCTTGATTTAGAAGTGCCTGACAAGAGACGAAAGGGACGACCGAAGCAACACTGGCTGGACTCATTGCACAATGATCTGCTGGCATACACCCTGATCAGGCGCACAACCTGGAGAAATGGCGCCAACAAACCAGTAAAGCAGATCCCACCATCAAGCAGGACAAATGCAGAATATATATACACACACACACACGCGCACACACACACACAACTTTAAGCCTAAGTAGCTTAAATTAAGAAAAAGGGGTTTGATGGAAGGAAAATGGATGAGTCGAGGCAAGAAGAAAATGTTACATACACATATATTCTCTCTCTCTCTCTCTCTCTATATATATATACTAACTTGGGGACCTGGCGGTGCCCGGGTCATTTGAGAAGTGTAGCAGGATGTAGAGTGGGTCATGGGGGCTCTGTGTGCCAAGTTTGGTCTTGATCCATCAGTATTGGGAGTTGCAGTGGTATCATGAAATTACTGAAGGTAGTGCAAGTCCCATCATCTGTGGTCCACCCTCCTCCCACCTGCAGCAGGATGTAGAGTGGATCATGGGGGCTGTGTGTGGCAAGTTTGGTCTGTATCGGTGAATGGATGAGGGTGGCATTGTTTTGAGGAAGTGTGTGAAGGTACTTCAAGTCCCATCATCCATGGTCCGTCTCACACAAAACTGCACCGGGATGTAGAGTGGGCCATGAGGGCTTTGTGTGCCAGGTTTGGTCTTGATCAGTCATTGGATTAGGTCTGTAGCAGTCTTGGAAAGAGAGGGAAGGTACTGCAAGTCCCATCATCCATGTTCTGGCCCCCTCCAAACTTCAGTAGGATGTAGAGTGGGTCACTGGGGCTCTGGGTGACAAGTGTGGTCTTTATCGGTGTTTGTTGGGGGCCGCAGTGGTCTGTGGGAACAGAGGGGTGTGGAAGTACTACAAATCCCATCATCCATTGTCAGTCCTCCCCCCGAACCTCACCAGGACGTGAAGGTAGTCATGTGGGTTATGTGTGCCAAGTTTGGTCTTGATCAGTAATTGGATAAGGGTTGCAGCAGACTTGGGAAGTGAGTAGAGGTATTTCAAGTCCCATCATCCATGGTCCACCCTCCTGCGAACTGCACCAGGACGTAGAGTGGGTCAGGGGGGTTATGTGTGCCAAGTTTGGTCTTGATCAGTCATTGGATGAGGATTGCAGCGGTCTCAGGAAACGAGTAGAAGTACTTCAAGTCCCATCATCCATGGTCCCCCCTCCTTCAAATTGCAGCAGGACGTAGAGTGGGTCAGGGGGGTTATGTGTGCCAAGTTTGGTCTTCATCAGTCATTGCATGAGGGTTGCAGCGGTCTCAGGAAACGAGTAGAAGTACTTCAAGTCCCATCATCCATGGTCCACCCTCCTGCAAACTGCAGCAGGATGTAGAGTGGGTCATGGGGGCTCTGTGTGCCAAGTTTGGTCTTGATCAGTCATTGGATGAGGGTCGCAGCGGTCTCGGGAAATAAGTGAATGTACTTCAAATCCCATCATCCATGGTCCACCCCCCCCCAAAGTGCAGCAGGATGTAGAGTGGGTCATGGGGGCTCTGTGTGCCAAGTTTGGTCTTGATCAGTCATTGGATGAGGGTCGCAGCGGCCTTGGGAATTGAGTGTAGGTACTTCAAGTCCCATCATCCATGGTCCACCCTCCTGCAAACTGCACCAGGACTTAGAGTGGGTCATGGGGGCTGTGTGTCCCAAGTGTGGTGTGTAGTGGTCCGTTTTGGTGGCCTCAGTGGTCTGTGGGAACCAAAGTGTTTGAAAGTACTACAAATCCCAACATCCATGGGTCATGTCCTCAAACCACACCAGGACGTAAAGGGGTCAGGTGGGTTATGTGTGCCAAGTTTGGTCTTGATCAGTCATTGGATGAGGGTCGAGCGGCCTTGGGAATTGAGTGTAGGTACTTCAAGTCCCATCATCCATGGTCCACCCTCCTGCAAACTGCACCAGGACTTAGAGTGGGTCATGGGGGCTGTGTGTCCCAAGTGTGGTCTGTAGTGGTCCGTTTTGGTGGCCTCAGTGGTCTGTGGGAACCAAAGTGTTTGAAAGTACTACAAATCCCAACATCCATGGGTCCTGTCCTCAAACCACACCAGGACGTAAAGGGGTCAGGGGTTATGTGTGCCAAGTTTGGTCTTGATCAGTCATTGGATGAGGGTTGCAGCGGACTTGGGAATTGAGTGTAGGTACTTCAAGTCCCATCATCCATGGTCCACCCTCCTGCAAACTGCACCAGGACTTAGAGTGGGTGATGGGGGCTGTGTGTCCCAAGTGTGGTCTGTAGTGGTCCGTTTTGGTGGCCTCAGTGGTCTGTGGGAACCAAAGTGTTTGAAAAGTACTACAAATCCCAACATCCATGGGTCATGTCCCTCAAACCACACCAGGACGTAAAGGGGGTCAGGTGGGTTATGTGTGCCAAGTTTGGTCTTGATCAGTCATTGGATGAGGGTCGCAGCGGCCTTGGGAATTGAGTGTAGGTACTTCAAGTCCCATCATCCATGGTCCACCCTCCTGCAAACTGCACCAGGACTTAGAGTGGGTCATGGGGGCTGTGTGTCCCAAGTGTGGTCTGTAGTGGTCCGTTTTGGTGGCCTCAGTGGTCTGTGGGAACCAAAGTGTTTGAAAGTACTACAAATCCCAACATCCATGGGTCATGTCCCTCAAACCACACCAGGACGTAAAGGGGGTCAGGTGGGTTATGTGTGCCAAGTTTGGTCTTGATCAGTCATTGGATGAGGGTCGCAGCGGCCTTGGGAAGTGAGTGTAGGTGCCAAGTGTGGTCTGTAGTGGTCTGTTTTGGTGGCCTCAGTGGTCTGTGGGAACCAAAGTGTTTGAAAGTACTACAAATCCCATCATCCATGGTCCGGCCTCCTTCAAACTGCAGCAGGATGTAGAGTGGGTCATGGGGGCTCTGTGTGCCAGGTTTAGTCTTTATCGGTATTTGTCGGGGGCCGCAGTGGTCCGTGGGAACCAAAGGGATTTAAAGTACTACAAATCCCATAATCCGTGGTCCATCTCCCCCAAACCGCACCAAGACGTATAGGGGTCAGGGGGGTTATGTGTGCCAAGTTTGGTGCTGGTCCATCACCCGCGCTGGTCGCTGTGGCCTGTGAAAATGGCAGCCAATCATACATACGCTGCGACATACATACAAACCCACAAACATACTTACATACATACATACATTCCACTTTATTATATATAAGAGATAAGATAAGAGATATATATATATCTGTGTATCTGTGTATCTGTATACCTTTATAAAGCGGAATGTTTGTATGTATGTATGTGTGCGGAGGGCGGTTATGTGGCAGCCACTTTTACAGACCACAGCGACCAGCGCGGGTGATGGACCTGCACCAAACTTGGTACACATAACCCCCCCTAACCCCCTTTACGTCCTGGTGCAGTTCGGGGGATATGACCCACGGATTATGGGATTTGTAGTACTTTCAAACACTTTGGTTCCCACAGACCACTGAGGCCACCAAAAAGGACCAATAGAGACCACACTTAGCACACAGAGCCCTCATGACCCACTCTACATCCTGGTGCAGATCGGAGGAGGGTGGACCATGGATGATGGGACTTGAAGTACCTCTACTCACTTCCCAAGTCCGCTGCGACCCTCATCCAATTACTGATCGAGACCACACTTGGCACACATAACCCCCATGACTGCCTTCATGTCCTGGTGAGGTTCGTGGGAGGACTGACAATGGATGATGGGATTTGTAGTACTTTCACACCCCTCTGTTCCCACAGACAACTGCGGCCCCCAACAAACACCGAGAAAGACTTGATCGAAGTGTATAAAATCATGCATGGGATAGAAAAGGTGAATAAAGAAAAATTATTTTCTTTGTCACAAAACACTAGGACTAGGGGGCACTCCCTGAAGCTCCAAGGTAGGAAAATTAGGACTAATAAAGGGAAATATTTCTTCACCCAGAGGGTCATTGGGTTATGGAACTCACTTCCAGAGGAGGTTGTGACCGCTGTCAGCCTGAACAACTTCAAGGCAGGATTAGACAGATTCATGGATACCTAGTGTATCGGTAGTTACTGAAAAGGACATTCAAGTGCCACCTCGGAGTTGGTTGAGGTAGGCAGGATGTCCCTGGGTACTGGTTGTGGGGGGTCGGGAGCAGGTCAGGGTTTTGCCCTCCCTTCTGCTCGAGATCCCCGTGTACAACTGGTGGGCCACTGTGTGATACAGAATGCTGGACTAGATGGGCTGAGGTCCGATTCAGCATGGCTCTTCTTATGTTCTTATGTAAAGACCACACTTGGCACACAGAGCCACAGTGACCCACTTTACATCCTACTGAACTTTGGAGGGGGGCAGACTGTGGATGATGGGACTTGCAGCACCTTCCCTCACTTTCCAAGACTGCTACAAACCTAATCCAATGACTGATCAACAACAAACCTGCCACACAGAGCCCTCATGACCCACTCTACATCCTGGTGCAGATCGGAGGACGGTGGACCATGGATGATGGGACTTGAAGTACCTCTACTCACTTCCCAAGTCCGCTGCAACCCTCATCCAATCACTGATCGAGACCACACTTGGGACACATAACCCCCATGACTGCCTTCATGTCCTGGTGAGGTTCGTGGGAAGACTGACAATGGATGGGATTTGTAGTACTTTCACACCCCTCTGTTCCCACAGACAACTGTGGCCCCCAACAAACACCGTGAAAGACCACAATTGGCACACAGAGCCCCAGTGACCCACTCTACATCCTACTGAAGTTTGGAGGGGGCCAGAACATGGATGATGGGACTTGCAGTACCTTTCCTCACTTTCCATGCCTGCTACAAACCTAATCCAATGACTGATCAACACCAAACCTGCCACACAGAGCCCTCATGACCCACTCTACATCCTGGTGCTGTTTTGTGTGAGACGGACCACAGATGATGGGACTTGAAGTACCTTCACTCACTTCCTAAAAACAATGCCACCCTCATCCATTCACCAATACAGACCAAACTTAGCACACAGAGCCCCCATGACCCAATCTATATCCTACTACACTTTGGGGGAGGGTGGACCAGAGATTATGGGACTTGCAGTACCTTCAGTAATTTCATGATACCACTGCAACTCCCAATAATGATGGATCAAGACCAAACTTGGAACAGAGCCCCCATGACCCACTCTACATCCTGCTGCACTTCTCAAATGACCCGGGCACCGCCAGGTCCCCAAGCTAGTATATACTGTATATAAACTAGCTGTACCCGGCACGCGTTGCTGTGCCCTATTTAGGAGATGTGAGAAAGTCTGAGTATGTAAGGGTTGGAATTGATGTGACTTCTGGTCTTTGTGGGGTCATGGCTGTGTCGTTGTGAGTTGTTCTGGTGGGTGGGATGTTGAAGTCCTATGGAGTTGTCGGTGTGTGGTGTTCCTGGCGTTCTGCAGAGACAGATCCCTAACACTTGTGGATATACAATGTTTTTTGTCTGCTGTGTTGATGTAGAGTTTCTGTGGTTTCCCAACTCTGGAGCACGCTACGTAGAGTTGTCCGTGGGAGAAGCATTCTGTGTCAAGGTCTATGCCACAGATTTGTAGTGTTTGTCCTTGAGCCTTGTTTATGGTGATGGCAAAAGCTAGTGTAGTGCAGTGTCTTTCTGTTTCTGGCGTTTGTTCTGCCCTTTTTGTGTGATGTATGTAGCATTGCGAGTGTGTCGTCCGATGCTGTTCTTTTTAGGAGGCATGACTTGTCTTTTGGGTCAGCTTATGCCTGTGTGGAAGGAAGGAATGGCATACAAATGGGTTGAGTAGTAGATGCAAGGTTGTGTTATGTGCGTATTGTGTTGTGTGTAGGTATTACTTTTGTGTTATTCTGGGGGTATGTGTTTGTCAGTGGTGCCTGTGTCCCTGGTGCCCTATTTGTCTCCCTCCTAGATCTTGGCCGTGCCAGTTTAACCCTCAACTGAAATCACTCAGCATTCTAAGTGGCTTTGCCCACCGTTACTATGGTAACTGATGTTGGCCAATGGGTTTCGCTGGCTGCCGCAGAGGATGCTGGGAAATGTAGTTTTATTTTTACTCATTGTTTTGGGCGCCTTTTAGGTTGGGGGGGGAGTTTCTTTGCTACAAACGTACCTTGCTTGAGGCCTATTTCTGTTGGCAAGTTTCTGTTGGCAAGTTTCTGCGTTGTAAGGTTTCTCTGTTTCAGGTAGTCTTCACATGACGGCTCTTCCTTTATATATATAGATAAAGAGGGTGATTATGCTGAAACAAAAGAGAATGCAAGTAGCTCTCTGCCAATGGGGAGAGTGAGTTGGTGTGAGCGAAGGAAGGATTCAACATATATATAAACACACACACACATATACACAATAATTATATTCCCTTTCCCTTTATATATATTTCTTCTGAGAGAACAAAACAGAACCTTGGTAACTCTTTGCAAACAGAGGGAGCAGAAGCGGGTGAGTTGAGGCAAGAGAATAGATAGATATACACACACACATACTGTATACTGAGGGATGCTTTGTGTGTGCATACAGACAAGAGTTCTTCCTTCCTCCCAGCCTGGACACCATTCCACCGAGGGTGCCTCCAGGCAACAACCAAGGCAAGGCTACCTCTATGCAGAGACCCTCCCTGGTTGACTTTGCAGCTGCAAGGCCATTCAATGCTACTCAAGCTGGCCCATTGCAGAGAAGGGTTCTTCCTTCCCCCCAGCCTGGACACTATTCCAACGAGGGTGCCTCCAGGCAACAACCAAGGCCAGGCTACCTCTATGCAGAGACCCTCCCTGGTTGACTTTGCAGCTGCAAGGCCACTCAATGCTACTCAAGCTGGCCCATTGCAGAGAAGGGTCCGTCCTTCCTCCCAGCCTGGACACTATTCCACCGAGGGTGCCCCCAGGCAACAACCAAGGCAAGGCTACCTCTATGCAGAGACCCTCCCTGATTGACTTTGCAGCTGCAAGGCCATTCAATGCTACTCAAGCTGGCCCATTGCAGAGAAGGGTCCGTCCTTCCTCCCAGCCTGGACACTATTCCACCGAGGGTGCCTCCAGGCAACAACCAAGGCAAGGCTACCTCTATGCAGAGACCCTCCCTGGTTGACTTTGCAGCTGCAAGGCCACTCAATGCTACTCAAGCTGGCCCATTGCAGAGAAGGGTCCGTCCTTCCTCCCAGCCTGGACACTATTCCACCGAGGGTGCCTCCAGGCAACAACCAAGGCAAGGCTACCTCTATGCAGGGACCCTCCCTGGTTGACTTTGCAGCTGCAAGGCCATTCAATGCTACTCAAGCTGGCCCATTGCAGAGAAGGGTCCGTCCTTCCTCCCAGCCTGGACACTATTCCACCGAGGGTGCCTCCAGGCAACAACCAAGGCCAGGCTACCTCTATGCAGAGACCCTCACTGGTTGACTTTGCAGCTGCAAGGCCATTCACTGCTACTCAAGCTGGCCCATTGCAGAGAAGGGTCCGTCCTTCCTCCCAGCCTGGACACTATTCCACCGAGGGTGCCTCCAGGCAACAACCAAGGCAAGGCTACCTCTATGCAGAGACCCTCCCTGGTTGACTTTGCAGCTGCAAGGCCATTCAATGCTACTCAAGCTGGCCCATTGCAGAGAAGGGTCCGTCCTTCCTCCCAGCCTGGACACTATTCCACCGAGGGTGCCTCCAGGCAACAACCAAGGCCAGGCTACCTCTATGCAGAGACCCTCCCTGGTTGACTTTGCAGCTGCAAGGCCATTCAATGCTACTCAAGCTGGCCCATTGCAGAGAAGGGTCCGTCCTTCCTCCCAGCCTGGACACTATTCCACCGAGGGTGCCTCCAGGCAACAACCAAGGCA
>JARBWK010000009.1:141569488-141595264 GCA_030556195.1 Anolis apletophallus | reverse complement strand
CTCAATGTCCTCTTGCCTTTTTAGCAGGTTATCGTCTAGCCTCCATCTTCTGGTTTGGGTAGAGTTTGAGATAGTTAGTTCTAGGGGGCAGTGATCCGAGTCTATTCTGGGTAAGATGGTGATTTCCGGGTCTGCTCTGATGGAGGAGAGACAGGCTGCCTAGAGCTCCTGGAGCGCAGCCGGCTTTGGCGGACGGTCGGGTAGAGCAGAGCTCCCTTCTCCCACTGGATCGAAGGTGGTAGAACAGCGGAACCGCAAGGGGGTGGCCGACGGCCCAAAAGGAGGTCCCCTCCTCAAGAGGAGACCACAGAAGGGCCCGGTATCAAACCCCCGAGGTACAGCGGACCGTAGCCTAAAGCGCGCAGGGTGTCTCACACCCCGCACATCTCCTACCTCGCGGACCTTAACACCAAGAGAAAGAAGAAAGAAAACGTCAAAGGAGTGAAAGTCCTGTCGGTGGAGGGTAAGACTTCTCGGAGAAGAAGGGAGGACAAAGCCAGAGGGTAAGAGAGAGATCGAGCAGAATTAAAGTAAGACTACAAACCTAACCAAATTTAAGTCATCACAAAGGAAATTAAAGCAGCAATCTAAGGAGCAAAAGATATACAAAGGGGGTGGCGTGGATGAAGTGCATTTAATTAATTAATGGCGGGTGGATTCACAGCAAAGGTCTGAGAGGATAAAAACAAGACGCCTGACCTTGAACAAGCCCAAGCCCAAGCCCAAGCCAGCGTATTGACAAGATAAGGGACGAGAGCCAAGGGAGCCGAACAGGGGAGTTAACTGGCCTTGTAGCGGGGAAGAAGGACGCAGGCGCAAGGAGGAGGGGGAGCCGTGTGGTGGAAAGGGAGGAGGAAGGAGGAAGGAGCGAAAGAGGCGGAGGCAAGAGATGGAAGTGACGCCAGGTAAACTCTCGCGAGAGGGGGACAGAGGCGAGAAAGAAAGGGAGATAGAGCTACGAAAATACAGATACCCCGCCCACGGCGAAACTGAGAGTACAGTTTGGCCGAAAAGGGAAGGCAGAGCTAGAAACAGAGCCGAACCTCCGGAAAACCACAGAGAAGTTGTGAAGGAAAACAGAAGATCGTGGAAAACGCAAGGGAAAGGTCTGGAGGACAGGAGAGGAGGGGAGAAAGCGGACTCTACGTAACCTCGCCCACGGGTCGCAACACAAGGCCAGAAGGTCAAGTCCCTAGGCTGGGAGTAGGGAAAAGTGAAGGGAAAAAAGGAAAACCCTGAAAGGAAAATGGCACTACTGAAGGGGAAGGCGGAAAGAGAAAAGGAAGGAAGAGAGCTAAAAGGCATACAAAGAAGAGCATCGATCTCAGAGGATGCAAATCTGAATATCAAGGACATGATTAGAAATATGATGAAGGAGATGCAGAAACTACAAGACAAACAAGACAGAATACAAGAGAAGCAAGATAAAATGCATGAAAAGCAGGATGTATATAAAAAATAGCACAAGAACAAATGTCGGATCTAAGAAAAGAGCTGAGAGAAGAATTGGGGACGATGAAGAAGGAGATGAAAGGCATGAAATCTGATTGGGAAAAAATGAAGGAGGAGAGAAAGCAAATAAAAGATGAACAAGATAATATCCAAATCAAAATGAAGAATTTAACGATGAAAGCGGATAGACTGGAAACAAAACAAGAGGTAATGGAAGCGAGGAATCTCGAATATCAATTGAGGCTGAGGAATATTTTGGAGGAACTAGAGGAGGAGATAAGAGAGAAGGTGACAGAAATTATAGCCGAGATACTAAAAATGTCAGAAAAAGAGGCAAGGGACCAGACAGACAGAATATACAGAGTGGACACATTATTCGCTAAAAAGAACAAAACGGCCCGGGACACAATAGTACACTTTGTGAAAAAGACGGTTAGAGATGACATTTTGAAAATTGGTAACAGCAAAGAAGTCTACTACAAAGGGAAAAAAGTTGTCATCCTCAAAGAATACCCGGCAGTGGTCCTGAGCAGAAGGAGAAAATACGCCTTCCTGACGGAAGAATTGAAAAAACAAAACATCAGATTCCGTTGGGAAAGAGGCGAGGGGCTCACTTGACAACCAACAACACACAACTATTAAAAAATAACTACGAACAGACGTGGAAAGAGATATCCAGAGATCTGAAAAAATGGAACCAGAAGAGTATCTCTTTACTGGGACGCATCGCGACGATAAAGATGGCGATTTTACCAAAGCTACTTTTCCTGTTTCAAGCTATACCGATCATAAGAAACGACCACCTGTTTAAAAGATGGGAAAAGGAATTAAGGTTATTTATATGGAACAACAAAAACCGAGGATTAGCATGAGGCTGATGACCGGCGAGAAAAGAGAGGAGGGCTAGGATTGCCGGACCTAAAAATCTATTATGAGGCAAGCAACCTCGCAGCAATAAAAGACTGGGCCTTCCCCCAAAATTCTCAAATAGCCACGTTAGAAGGACACGACTTAAGAGCCGGCTGGCACGCATATTTGTTTTATGAGAAAAAGAAAACGGAAAAGAACTTTACACACCATTACGTGCGGGCAGCACTAATCAGAACGTGGGAGAGGTATAAAAAAAGATTATTTAGACAAATCCCACTCTGGACATCCCCAATGGAGGCGTCACAGAAAAAGAGAATTAGCGGATGGAAGTAAATGGCTGACGTACAAACAAATACTGAACAAAGCCTCAAGCAACAGCTGGAACTTAAAGCCCTTAAACGAAATAAGAGAAGTGTGTCCGAGCATAACATGGCTTCAATTTCACCAGATAAACGAAAGGTTTAAGATAGACAGCAAGATAGGATTTATGGAGGATGAGATTTGGGAGCCAATCATAAAGAAAAGAAGAGGAATATCAGTCTGTTATACAAAGCCTTGCTGCAATGGAACATGGAAGAGGATGAGATCAAAGATTGCCATATCAAGTGGGCGCAAGACCTGGGACACTCTATCCTGACACATCAGTGGGAAGAGATCTGGCTAAGAAAACTGAAATATATAAAAGCAACCGAAATAACAGAAAACTGGACGAAGATGCAGTTCCGCTGGCATTTATACCCAGCAAAGATGACAAACTGGAACAGCAACATATCAAACAGGTGCTGGAAGTGCCGAAGAGAAGTAGGAACCTTCATGCATCAGTGGTGGCAATGCAAGAGGGTGCTCCGCTTCTGGAAAACATACATACAGAAACTCAGAAAATATTAAGTATCAAATTTGGACTTGACCCGCAGAACTTTTTATTAGGAATCTCCAATAACTCCCTAAACCATAACCAAGACAGATTACTTTTCACTCTAAGTGCATGTGCTAGAATAACCCTAGCCAGACACTGGAAGAAAAGGACTGTACCAAGTTTGGAAGAATGGATCTTGAAAACATGGGATGTGATTCAAATGGACCTTTTGGACCAGAAGATGAATAATAGGAAAGAGAGGACAGACTGGTCAGACTTCTTAAAATACCTACAAAAAGAAGGTCAGAAAATACGGATTGACATAAAGGAAATATAAGTTGACGTCTCACAACAGAACACTCAGCCGGAGTTCAGAGGTGTAAAATGGACAATTATAAGGACTTTGATCCTTGGGAAACGACCCGGGAAGTCTCACCCACCCACCCTCCCACCCCCATCCCCGATTGTCACTCACCCTTCCCGGCACTCCCCAACCCCCACCAGCCCCAATCCATCCTCCATCTCTCCCCCCAACCCTAACCCCTACAAATGTATAAAAAACCTGCAATAAAAACTATTCAAAAAAAAAAAAAAAAAAAGAAAATTGGTAACAGCAAAGAAGTCTACTACAAAGGGAAAAAAGTTGTCATCCTCAAAGAATACCCGGCAGTGGTCCTGAGCAGAAGGAGAAAATACGCCTTCCTGACGGAAGAATTGAAAAAACAAAACATCAGATTCCGTTGGGAAAGAGGCGAGGGGCTGATGGCCACCTTCCAAGATCAGAGATATTGGATAACTGACATAGAGATGGCGAAAGAATTCTATGAGAAAATCAAAAGTAACAAAACAAAAAGGAAATTCGACGAGGAAAAAGAAAGAGATGGAAGGAGTACAGAAGAAAATCCCCAGACAGACACTATCCAGGGATAGACAACTATGTGAGAGTCCCAATTTATGGAAACACAGAACAAAGAGACGAAACACAAGAAGAGATGGCGATGGAGGAGGAAATGAGGAGGGTAGAGGACGAGGAAAGGGAGGAAGGCGAAGAAGGAGACCAAGAAGAGAGCGAAGAACAGGAAAGAGGATCAGAACAAGAAGAAGCCCGGGTCTAGGTAAGAAAAACAAATAAATAAGGAAGCCAAACAAATACATGGGTACGGAATTGAAGGTGTACTCCAATAACGTAAACGGGCTAAATGCGCAATATAAAAGAAATGCCATTTTTAATAGATTAATAAAAAAAGAACTATCATGTGTTGGCCCTCCAGGAGACACATATCGCGGATAAACACATCCAACATTTAAGGAACCAAAGATTGGGTACAGAGTTTTGTGCATCTGCCAGAGAAAAGAAAAAAGGGTTGGTGACCTATGTCAGAGATGGGATCCCAGCATCTTTGCGATTCAAAGATGAGGAGGGAAGATTCATTGGAGTGACGGTACTAGTCAAAGGAAAAAAGATACTCATATGCAATATTTACGCCCCAAATGAGTCCAAGTCAAGCTTCGCAGAGAAGATCAAGAAAAAAATAGACGCTGAACAAGTTGACCACTTACTAATAATTGGAGACTTTAACGGGGTTTTAAATAGTGAGATAGATAGAACCCGACCCCCCAAAAAAGAAAGAAACCGAAAAACAGTGGGAGGAAACTTACCCAAATCTATGCTAAGATGGCTGGATGACTACATGTTACTAGACATATGGAGGCTTAACCACGAATCGGAAAAAGATTACACATTCCTATCGGACCGACACAAAACGTGGTCAAGGATTGATATGGCATGGGGGTCTAAATCATTAATGAAGGATATAAAGAAAGTAACAGTCAAACATTTTAAACTTTGTATCTTCTACAATACCAATGTAACCATGATGAGTTGAGCCTCTAAGAAGTTATAACATATCCATCACGCTTTTGTGCCAAGCTATAAATAAACTGTTATTGTTCTTTTCATCAACAACCTCTCTCTGTTCCGTATTTTAAAAGTCCAGCCTCAGAATAAAGCAAGACAGGAAAGTGTTTTTAACCTGTCCTGTTACACAGTTTGAAGTCTCACAATAATTGGTGACACACCCTCCTAGATAACTGATAACAACAACAGTTCTCACAATCTGGTGGCTAATCTCTTCATATTTAAGGGATCCTTAAATTAAAGTTATACAACACCCTTTTACATTAGGTCAGATACATAGTGACCATCATCTTTACAAATTGGTGGCAGCAGTGGGATCAGTAAAGGAGGGTCCACCCTGTCCAGCCGGTTCATTTGAATAGCCTCTTTACAGGTCCCGTCTGCAAAATTCTTGGCCGTGCCTTCTCACCCTTCATCTCAGCCATTAATAAAGATGCTGAACAGGAAGCGGACCTGGGATCCCTTGTGGCCTGAAAGGTAGCCCAGAAACTCATGAAAGAATTAATAAAGGAATCATTGTGTCTCTTAATATTCAACTTCTGTTATAGAAGTTCCATGGTCGGACCATTGTGCCCTGTGAATCCAAATAGAGCAAACCCCTCCACCCTGCAAAGGCGCCGAACAAATTTGGGTTCGCCCAAAGAGATTCATGGAACCTAGTAGGTTCCTGAATGCTCTGAGGGATCTGGAGCCTGTCAGCAACTCGGTCGAGGTGCAGGTGGATACCTGGAACACCAAATTGTCCTCTGCACTCGACGAGATTGCCCCTAGACGTCCTCTCCAACCTTGTAGGATTCGATCCCCCTGGTTTACCGGGGAGCTCCGGTCGATGAAGCAAGAGAAGAGACGGCTAGAGAGCGTGTGGCAGAAATTCTGTGACGAAGGGTCGAAATCAGCTTATAAGCAGTTTATGGATGCTTATGAGCATGCTATCAAAGAAGCGAAGAAATTATATTACGCAGCCATGATAGCGTCTGCTAACTCACACTCAGCACAATTATTCACGACAATTTGGTCTTTAACGATGGTCCCTACCGTCCCAAAGAATGACGATCAGGCCCTTACTGCTGAGGTTTTTCAGAGTTACTTTGCAGACAAGATTTTGTCCCTCCGCCGGGACCTCCCATCTACAATTGATACAGTAAGCGAACTTGAGACTCCGTGGCCACTCGCCGGGCCACCTTCGACCGATTCCAACCGCTGGACTCAGAGCCTGTTGATAGGATTGTTACTGCATCTAGGCTGACCACCTGCTCCCTCGATCCGTGTCCCTCTTGGCTTATGAAATCTTGCCTAGAGGGATTACGTGACCCTCTGTTGAGTGTAATAAATAGCGCCCTTGAGCAAGGAGTCTTTCCAGAGGGATTGAAAGAGGCGATTGTCTCTCAATTGCTGAAAAAACCAGGATTAGAACCCTTGGTTCCCTCCAATTACCGCCCAGTTTCGATTCTTTCGTTTCTTGGCAAGGTGATTGAGAGGGCGGCAATGGAGCAGTTGCAGACTTGCCGTGGCTGGAGTGAGGGGGACAGCTTTGAACTGGCTGTCCTCTTTCCTCCACAATCGGAAGCAACGAGTGCAGAGGGGAGGGTTGGTTTCCGGTAGATCACTACTGTCCTGTTACAATTTTACTGGGGGTGGGGTGGTGGAATTGGTTTTAACGCTGTTTTAATGTTGTTATGTGTTTTTATTGGTATTTTATTGTTGTAAACCGCTCTGAGCTTCGGAGTGAGCGGTCTACCAAGCTGAAATTAATAATAATAATAATAGATCCCTCTTTGTGGGGTCCCTCAGGGAGCCATTCTCTCCCCCTTGTTATTTAACATCTATATGCGACCACTCACTCAACTGGTGCGCAGTTTTGGGCTTGAGTGTCATCTGTACGCTTATGATACTCGGCTCATTCTGAAGATGGAGGGCTGGCCAGACTCTGCACCCAATAATGTCCATCTGTGCCTTGAAGCCGTCACTGGATGGCTGCGAACCAGCAGGTTGAATGTGAATCTGGCGAAGACAGAGATCCTTTGGCTGGGTCGTCCGGGCAATAGGGATATCCAACTGCCGACCCTGGATGGCGAGGCACTAGGCCCGTCATCATCTGTAAAAAGACTTGGTGTCCATTTGGACCCTCTGATGCCAATGGAGACCCAAATCTCCACTGTCAGCAGAATCGCGTTTTTCCATCTGCGACAGGCGAAGCGTCTGGCCCCCTATCTGTCCCGGAACGACCTAGCCACGGTAATCTAAGCTACGGCCATCTCGAGACTTGACTACTGTAACGCTCTCTACATTGGCCTTCCTTTGACTGACTTAAGCTTGTGCAGCATGCTGCAGCCCGGCTACTCACAGGGGAGCCTGCAACGTGCCGCATTACACTAGTCCTGCAGGATCTGCATTGGCTTCCACTTGAATGCGCCCGTACCTTGGGAAGTCTGATCTGGCTACGGTCGTCCACGCTCTGGTCACATCCTGAATAGATTACTGCAACGCACTCTACGTGGGGCTGCCTTTGAAGACAGTTCGGAAATTGCAATTAGTCCAGCGGGCGGCAGCCAGACTGCTAACGGGCGCTACATACAGGGCGCATCCCACCCCTGTTGTGTCAGCTCCACTGGCTGCCTGTCCAATTCCGGGCTCAATTCAAAGTGCTGGTTTTGACCTTTAAAGCTCTATATGGTTATAGTTGTATTTTAATGTATTTTAATGTATTTTAATTGTTGAAGTGTTTTAGGGTTTATATTGTTATTATGTGGGCATCGAATTGTGCCGTACTGTAAGCCGCTCTGAGTCCCCCCCTCCCTTGGGGGTTGAGAAGAGCGGGGTAAAATCCCGAAATAAATAAATTAATTAATTAATAATAAATAATAATGCCGGGTCGCCTTCAAGGTGTTAGTTCTTACTTGTATGGTCTGGGGCCAGTGTACTTACGGGATCGCCTGATTCCATATAACCCCCCGAGATCACTTCGTTCAGAAGACTCGAATCTTCTAACAATTCCCAGTGTGAAATCCTTTCGGCTAACTTCAACTAGAGGGTGAGCTTTTTCTATCATTGCTCCTACACTGTGGAACGCACTGCCTTCGGAGACACGTGCGCTGCGAGACCTGGATGCATTTCGTAGAGCTTGCAAGACATACCTATTTAGGCAGGCGTTTAATTGCTAGTGATCCTTGTTAGTGTTTTATTGTGCTACTGAATTTTACTGTATTTTACTGTTTTATTGCTTATCCAATTGTGTTTGACTTTTATGTTGTAAACCGCCCCGAGCCTTTGGGAGTGGCGGTGTATAAATCCCATAAATCCCATAAATAAATAAACTTATACTGGTAATTCGTGGAAACCCATCATTCAGAGTGAATGATGCCCTGTCTGTCAGAACTCACTTTAGCAGCTCAAAATAACTCACAGGATACGTCCCGGATTTTACTCAGAACTTTTACTAAAGGATATCAAAACATGGTCAAAGCCGAGAGTGGCTGGTTACAGTGAATCACATCCTTTTATACACTCCCACATTTGCAAAGATAGCAGTTCCCGCCCGGAACAAACCCCGCGCATTTGAGTGAACAGGTGTTTTATCCTGTGTTTACTCTGTCACAGGGCCGTAGCCAGGATTTTGATTCGGGGGGGGGTTTGGTTCGGGGGCTGAGACTGGGTGGAAGAGGGTCTACCCTAGCAAACCAGTTGTATTGTTATCCCAATAACCCCATTAATGTGGGATATAATGAGCATGGTGATGAGATCATGATATAAATGCACATAACAGTTTAAATAATGTACCAGTAAGGCCTTCTCGCGGACCACTCTGAGAATTTTGGGGAGGGGGGCTGAAGCCCCCTTAGCCCCCTGGCTACATGCCTGCTCTGTCATGGCCAGATTCAGAGTCTCCATTCTCAGACTCTGAAACTGAGTCATGACACCTGTCTACGGTCTGTCTGTCTACCTTATGTTTCTTTAGCTATTCTCAGGGTCAAAGCAACGGAATCAATGTGGCTCCTTAGCATTGAATGAATGTCCCTTTTTGTCTTCCCCCCACCCACCCTTACTTCTACCATTCATTCTTTTCACCCCCACCCCCACCCCCTCTTTCCTTCTGAATCAATCTCTTATTGTGTATGAATCTGTGATCACCTTGGCTGGTTTCTCTGCGTAACCTTGAGACGTTCCGGGTGTTTCCATCTTTAGCATGAAGGAAAAAGAGGATAATTTTGGAAATGAAGGAGGTTTGCAGCTTCGTGTTTAACCTTTTGCTTCTTCTTTCTTGACCAGGGAAATGAAGACCCTGTGAAGTCGCCTCTGGCATGATAAGAAAATATCCGTATCTGGTGCATATTTGGGAATTTGGAAACCAAACAGCTATAATGAAAGAAATCCTATAGGAAGAAGAAATCCTCTCTAGGTGCCGATCTTGCGGTACTCACTTTTGATCAGAAAAACCCTATAAATGCCTGAAGTGTCAAAGTGTCCATATTGCAATCAAAGGATAATCATAAATGCCTGGACATAATTAAGGCAACTCTATATATTCATGGATCCACACTGGGGAGAAACCCTAAATGCCTGCCTGGAAAGAGCTGTAAGTCTATATGCAAAGAGCTTTGCTCAAAATGGAAATCTATATTCACATCAAAAGATTCACACTGGGGAGAAACGCTATAAATGCCTGGAGTGTGGACAGAGCTTTACTGAAAGTGGAAGTCTACATAAACATAAAAGGGTTCACACTGGGGAGAAACCCTACCAATGCCTGGAGTGTGGACAGAGCTTCAGTACAAGCGGAATTCTCCGATTACATAAAAGGACTCACTCTGGAGAGAAATCCTATAAATGCCTGGAGTGTGGTCAGAGCTTTGGTCGGAGTGGAACTCTACGTTTACATCAGAGAACACACACTGGGGAGAAACCCTATAAATGCTTGGAGTGCGGAAAGAGCTTCGCTCGGAAAGGACATCTACAGCCACATCAAAGGACTCACACTGGGGAGAAACCCTATAAATGCCAGGAATGTGGACAGAGCTTCACTGAAAGTGGAAGTCTACTGAAACATCAAAGGGTTCACACTGGGGAGAAACCCTATAAATGCCTGGAGTGTGGACACAGCTTCGTTCAGAGTTCAGGTCTACGTAAACATCAAAGGACTCACACCAGGGAGAAGCCCTATAAATGCCAGGAATGTGGACAGAGCTTCACTGAAAGTGGAAGTCTACGTTCACATCACAGGTCTCATACTGGAGAGAAACCCTATAAATGCCTGGAGTGTGGACACAGCTTCGCTCGGAGTTCAGGTCTACGTACACATCAAAGGACTCACACCGGGGAGAAAGCCTAGAATTGCCTGTAGTGTGGACAGCTTTACTCAGAGTGGAAGTCTATGTTCACATCAAAGGATTCACACTGGGGAGAAGCTCTAGACATGGAAGGACATTGTTAAGATCTGCAAACCAGCAAAGCTGGAGAAACGCTTGTTACATCCCAAATAGATTATTGCAACATGCTCTACATGGAGTTGCCTTTGAAGACTGTTCGGAAACTTCAACTAGTCCAACGGTCGGTGGGCAGATTACTCATCGGAGTGACTTACAGGGAGCACACCCCCAACCTGCTTCGTCAGCTCCGCTGGCTGCCGGTCCACTTCCGAGCACAATTCAAAGTTCTGGTCTTGACCTAAAAAGCCCTATACGGTTCCAGCCCAGTTTACTTGTCTGAACGTATCTCCCTCTATGACCCACCTCGGAGTTTACGGTCGTCAGGGGAGGGCCTGCTCTCGATTGTACCACCCTCGCAAACATGATTGGCGGAATCGAGAGTCGGGGCCTTCTCGGTGGTGGCCCTCCCGTCTGTGGAATGCACTCCCCAGTGAAATCAGGATGGCTCCTTCTCTCCTTCAGGGAGAAACTCAAGCCTTGGTTTTGGGACCAAGCATTTGGGCAGCTGGCTGGGCAACAACTGTAATGACTCGTGAGAATGGTCAATTAAGAGACCTTGGACTGGAACTCTGCGCTAGGATTTGGATTTGCGGACTCAGGCTTGGTTGCATTAATATTTCAGGGCCAATATTTTTATTGCTGTTGACCTGTTTGTGTTAATTGCTGTGTTTTAACTGTTTCTTTGTCGGCATCTAATGAGTGCCAATTGCGAGCCGCCCTGAGTCCCCTTCAGGGTTGAGAAGGACGGGATACGAATGCTCTAAAGAACAATAAACCGACACGACCGATTAGGGAGAAACATTGATCGCTCTCAAACATTGGAACTTCAACATCATTTTTGTATGAGTTAGAATAGTAGTACCAAAGGCAGAAATGTGCTTATATAGGATTGTCTAAATGGAGTAGAAGAATAATAATAAGGTATAAGCACCAACCAATAGAGGGTGAGGTTTGTGGAATTAGGCCCATGTCTGTTGGCTTGTTTGTTAGTGTCATTTGCGTGTGTGTCTATGTAAGTGTGTTTGTTTCTCATTTATTTTTGGACTTTGTCGTAGTAACTAGTTAGGGAGCCGCATAGTTTTAGCGTTCTGCATTGTAAAAACGCCTGTTTCTTTTTATTTATGTATTTAGAGCATTTATACCCCGTCCTTCTCGACCTCCGAAAAGGGACTCAGGAAGGATTCCCACAGGCAGTTAACTATTCGATGCTGACACAATATAATAACATAACATAAAATGCAATGAGCGTACATTGAAAGCTGGTTCAAATCGTCATCCCAATCCGTCCATTGCAGTCCACTAAAACCTTATCTTCACCAGTAAACCAGTCTATTCAGCAAATGCTTTATCCCACGGCCAGGATTTGAGTTTTTTCCGGAAGGTCTGGGGGGATGGGGCAGACCTAATCTCATAAGGGAGGAGAGCCACAGCCGAGGGGCCACCACAGAGAAGGCCCTGTCTCGCATCCCCACCGACTGCGATGGCGGTGGGATCGAGAGCAGGGCCTCCCCGGATGATCTTAAGGTCCTTGGTGCTTCAAAGAGGGAGATACATTTGGACAGGTAAACTGTGGAATTATTGCTTTTTACGTTGAAAAATTGTTTCTAAAAAGGTTTATATTTAGAAAGGTTAAGATTGCTGAGACTTTTTAGACCCGAATAGGGTTTCATGCCCAATTCATTGTGCCTTTAAGGTTGGCTGACAAAGAGCGTCAAAGGGCAGGACGGGCTCTCTAGCCTCTTGGCAACCATCCTAAGAGAAGGAAAACTCTAAATTCAAACCCGGGCAGATGGTGCCCGTCTAATCCTGAAGGTCAACCATCTAAGAGAAGGAAACTGTAATCAAACCTACGACCCGAGGACCTCGCTGCCACTGTCCCCGCTTGCTAGGCCCCGGCAGACGAACCTTTGGTTTAAAGGGTGAGGCCAGCTCTGTGCACGCTGCGCTCCACCAGAAAGGTCCATTGCACAGGCTCGAAGGACACAATTCAATTCACTTCCTTAGAGCACTGTGGCCCACAGCAAACTTGGCACACAGAGGCCCAATGGCCCACTTTACAAACCTGCTGCAGTTTATGGCACGATGGCTCACAAATGATGGGATTTGCAGTACCTTCACCCAATTCATTCCCCACAGAACATTGCAGCCCCTACAAATCAGAGACCAGGCCCAAACTTGGCACACAGAGTACCCATGACCCACTCTACATCCTGGTGCAGTTTTGAGCGGGATGCACCACGGATGATGGGAGTTGAAGTACCTTCACTCACTTTCTGAGACCACTGCAACCCTCATCCAATGACTGATCAAGATCACACTTGGCACACAGAGCCCCCATGACCCACTCTACATCCTGGTGCTGTTTGGAGGAGGATGGTCCATGGTCCATGGCCAATGGAACTCGCAGTACATTCACTAAGTTCTTGAGACCACTGCAAGCCACATAAACATCTTACAGGAACCAACCTTAGCACACAATGCCTTCCTCAAACAACCGAGGCACCACCGGGTCCTCCGCTAGTCCATAATAAATGGGAATGTTTTGGAGCTTTGCCGTTCTATGCAACATAGATTTAGGCTACAAAGGAAACACATTTAAGGTGTCATAAATCTTAAATGGGCAAAATTAAACTGTTCTTGTATATGCTAAATATGGTTGACAGGATTCAGAAGGTTTGGGGGTGTCTCGGGGATCTTGACAGTTTTTCACTTTCCTGGGGGTTCTGAGACCCTCAACTACATGGCCTGGCCTCATGTAAGCCGCCCCGAGTCCCCATCGGGGAGATGGTGGCAGGGTATAAATAAAGTATATTATTATTATTAACTACACAAATGTGGAGAGCTGACTATGGTAGTGAAATACAACGACACCCCAAATCCTCCAAAGAGCTGTGTTGGGCCTGCTAAAAAGGCACCCAAACACACACGGCAACATTTCAAAGCTCCATTGGCTTCTCTATTTGGCAAAGATATTAGAAGTCATACAGCAAAAGGAGAATAATAATACGGCCGTTTGGAGTTTGGCAGGCCCACATTTTGTCAAGATGTTGGTTTTATTGATGCCAGATGAGCTATTAATTTTGGCTTTGCGAGATGGAGTCATTAGATCCAGGCAATAAAAAAGGAACGCGAGAGCCTTGCTGCGTCTGCCCTTGATGAAGTGGTTGAGAATAGCTTGCTGTCAATCACTAAACAGCAGAGCCTCTTAAGAGTTCGTCATAGATGTGATAATAAATTGAGCATGGCCTCTCTCATGGACCACAAATGCGACTTCAAAGATTGCCGGAAGAGTTGGCCATGCCGTCCTGAGCGTATCAATCATTGTGATCTACATTACCAGGCCCATTAGGTTAGACGCATAGGATCACGGCGGTTTACAAGAGTGTTTATTTGTACCTCGCCACCATCTCCCCAACGGGCACTCGGGACAGCTTACACGAGGCCGAGCCCAACAACACAACAAAGTAAAATCAAACATAAAAACAATATAATTAGTTACATAAAATATAAGCAATAGAATACTACAACCAATAAAAATTACAATAAAATTAAGTCATGACGCAAAATAGTGAGCGGGCCACATGTACAGTTTAAGATAGAAAAGAAAGGGATAAAAACGGGAGCAGTGGTGCGAATTATTTGTGAGGGAGAAAACTTTTTGAAACGGGTCAAGCAGAAGGGAGGAGGTGTGCACTCAGAGCCAATATTGAAGATGAATAATAGCACGATTATATAGTTAATTGTATAGTTATTTATGCATATAATGAATTTTTGTCCCGGCATTGAATGTTTGCTGTACATACGCTGTGCTCCGCCCTGAGTCCCCTGAGTCGGGGTGAGAAGGGCGGAATATACATGTTTTAAATAAATCAAATAAATAACATAGAGATTGTAAGTGAGAGGCTGCCTGGCTGCTCAAGGCTGGGAAAGCGGAAGATGGCCACCTGTCGTTATGTAGATTTGCCTGACATTTGTTTTTGAGAATGCCAAAGGCAATCGGGTATTACGAGGGCCTGAGGAATTAGGATGCAGGTTCCGCTTTTCTTAACTCGTAAGATTCTGAATAAAGTTTCCATATTATGGAGTTCATCTGTGAGCAGTCTATATTGGAGGCGTCTGCAGAACTGACATTAACTGCATCTCCAGTAAAAACCCGTCCCGTATACAAGGGTGTAGTGTTTCAGCCTGGTTCTCAAGCCCATGAGGCTGGTTCCAATGGGGATGCTGACAGGGACTGAAATGTGCAAAATGAAGTTGTAATCCCCAGAGCCTCTGTAGATGAGAATCCTTTGTTTCCCGGGGCCTCTGCAGGTGAGGAGACAGAAGTTCCTTCTGCTGATAAAGCAGCAGGTGAGAACTTTAATGAGCCTGAAGGGGAGTCAGGAGAGCCTGAATTTCAGATAGATCGCAGGGCGGATTTCTGTGAGAGAAGACAGCTTGCTCACGGTTATCGTAGGAGCGAAGGAATTAGGCAGAAACGAACGTAATTTTGTTCCTACTTAATGGGGAAACACAGGCCCATGTCAGCTTCAGCTTGTTAGCCCTCATCCAGTCCATCACAGCAGCCAGGCACGGGTCAAGAAGTTATTGGACTATGCTCTTTGGACTGCCTTGTCTTACCTTGTGTGGAGACGTAATGTTTACTGTTCACCTTCTTAAACCGTGACAGGGCAGGCTATCCCACCGCTGCCACCATATGTGGAGATTCGTACTACGCCGCCTAAAGCTAGCGTCGATCTTTGCTTTGTAACAAGGGTTTAAATGTAAAGAATTTCGCTGCCACCATTAATTTATTTAGGCTTGACCATTGACTTGTACAGAGTGGCGAGGAGACTGGTAATTTAAATGAAGTCAGGGAGAGAGAGTTTTGAACCAAAACTTAAATCGTTTATTTCACACAACTGGGCACACAGCTTAGGTGGTTTCAAATATGCTCCAAAGAGGTATACACTTCAAACACGTGGTTTCCAACATAAAGTAACTCTAACCTTGAGTTACTAAGCCCCTAGGCTTCCTATCTATATTTCCCAAGCTTTACTGCTTGTCTGTAACACTCAACGCTTCATAAACCAATTCCCTCAGGAATATTCAGCAACTCCCCCTGGTTGCTGCCAGCTTCTCTCAGCTGCACTGCCAACCCACCGACTCTGGTCGCAGCTTCCGGCCAACTGACGTTCTCCAACCGCCAGAATTCAAACCTGTCCCTGCGAGAGCCACTCCCGCACATCCCGAGAGGCTTATGCACTACAATCATACAGTTAACCCTTTGTGGTCTGTCCATAACATGACCACTTAATGTAACACAAATAGCCCACCTCATCACACCTTGCCTCAAGTTATGGGATTATATAATGGTTTTTATTCATGCTTTTGAACTGCTTGACTTGGCTGGATTGTTTATCATCGCATTGCCTTTATTTCTCTACTGGAACTATATTTTGCTTCAATAAAAGAACTAGCTCTGCAAGTCCTGCCTGGTGTGCGTGATTTCAGGGGAGCATCCCCTGCCTGGGGTGCAATAAATGGTGAGAGTAACTAGAAGCAGGATGTCGGGGGGCGAAGGCGGAAGCAGCATTGGGGAGCAAACCCCACAGAAGTCGTCTCCTCACCAGCCGGGAGCCCCGTGAGAATATACATAAACATAATGTTCTCTCTTTTTTTTAAAAAAAATCTTTATTACAAAGTTTTCAGATGGCATAAAAGAAATGGGGGTGAGGGGGGGTATCCTTAGGCAAGAGGGAAGGTTTGGTGGGTGTGGGTAGGATTGGGGGAGGGGGATAAGGGGGTTTTAGGAGAGTAAAGGTAGGTTTATAGGGTAAGGAGGGGGAGGGGGGAAATGGGTGGATGGTTGGCTTCTCATCTCATTGCTGGGTCCATTTTCTTCGTTGTATCTCTTCCTTGTATGTATCTCTAGTCCATTTTCCCTTCGTCATTTGAAGGGTTTGTAGGTATTTTCCTTCTTGTCTTTTTCTTTTTGTCTCCATATATTTTGCTAATAAACTCCAGTCTGCTTTTGTTTTGACTTGATTATACCTCAATTGTTGGGTCAAATTGTCCATATCCCTAATTTTTCTAACATTTTAACTCGCCATTCTTCTATATTTGGAATTTCCTTTTTTCTCCAGCATCGGAGTCTCCAGTAGTCTTGCTGCTGATATTATGTAATTGAGTTAATATATCTTTTCTTTTATCTGAATTGAAGACTGTGATCCCCAGAAGGAAGAGTTCTGATTTAAATGGAATCCTAGTCTGGAGAATTTCTTTCCAATAATACTTATTTGCTTTCTCACAGCTCCACCAACTGTGGCGGAAAATGCCCTGGACGAATTGACAACAAATTTGGACAAAAAACAACCCAATGGGTGACCATTGTCAGGAAATAGTTGCAACTTCAAACTCCAGAGTTAGTGAGAATAGATTTATTGTACAGACAGAGCAATCATGCTTCCGACACCAAAGAGCACACGGCACAGAAGAGGGCAGAAACGCTGGCTCCTAAGTACGTCCCTCCTCCGAACAAGGTCACCAGTGTCTTGCATCACGAGTCCTGGCAGATGCCCTACACTTAACTCCTTCATCACCAGGACTACAGGACTATTGGTTTATTTCGACTTCTTAGTCGCCCCTTCCAGTGGGCTCAGGGCAACTTACAGAACTTCAGCATCATAAAAACACAATAAAATACTCTAAAAACACATTATAAAACAGGGCTGTCCAACAGGGGCCCCTGGGGCCGTACACGCCCCCCGAGCCCCTTCCCTCCGGCCCCCTACCTTGTTTTAATAAAATACAAATTAAAAATAAAATTTGTTTTAATTTTTTTTAAAAAAATACCTACATCCGGGTTTAGGCAAGCATCGCGAGACTACACCAGCCACAGACGGGATTTCAAGGAAGGTCGAAATCCCATCTGTGGCTGCGTAGTCTCGCAATAGCTACCGAAATCTCGGGTCCCGCGGGATTTGCGGCCGGCCTGGGCGCGCGCCTCCTCCTCCCTGGCGGCTGCTTCCAGGCCAGCCCCCATTCATTCCCTCAGAGAGAGGGAGGAGGGGAGTGAGGCAGGGAAAGCCCCTCCTGGCTCCGTCCTCTTCCTGTGGAGGGCCCTCGCTTCCCGCCCCGCGGATGGGAGAGCCACCGCGCCTGGCCTGAGCTTGGCCTCGGCTCCAGCGGGGCTCTTCGGGGACGGCGGCATTGGCGTTGGCGCTTCGGCCCTGTGGCGGGGCTCCCGCAGTATGGGTAAGGAAGGGCCTGGCTCGAATCAATCAATCTAAAAACAGTGGGACGTTGGGTGAGGGGGGGAGGGGTCCCTCAGCGGCGGTTTCCTTGGCGATGCTTCCTTCCCCTCCTCCGCGCCCCCTCCCCCTTGTTGTGCTGCCTTCCCCCGCGTGCAGGGCGCAATGTGGCATCCTTTGCGCCTGCCCCCGCGGCTTGTTTTCCCTTCAGGGAGGGAGGGAGGGAGGGAGCTCTTTGGGCCTCCTCCACCCGCCTCTGGGAAAGGAGGCCAAATCAAGCCCTGCGACGGCATTGAGGTGTTTGGTTTTTTTTTGGTGTGTCCCAATTTGAGTGTGGACTCAAATATCTCAAAGGTATTAGGAAACATTCCCCCAAATCCATCAGTGTTCCCATTTGGGTATATTGAGTATTTCTGCCAAGTTTGGTCCAGATCCTCATTATTTGAGTCCACAGTGCTCTCTGGATGGAGGTGAACTACAACTCCACCACTCAAGGTCAATTGTAAGTAAATTGGAGCCGGGGAGGGGGCGGAGCTGGGGAGGGGCAGGGGCGGAGCCGGGGGAGGGGTCGGAGCCGGGGGCGGAGGCAGTCCCTTCGGCCCCCCAGGTGATCAGTGACCGGAATTCCGGCCCTTGGGCCCGTAGAAGTTGGACAGCCCTGTTATAAAACACTATAAAACAGAGGGTCAATATCCCATATGGAATATACGGTGTACAAACACTGAGTGACCTTAATCAACTGAATGCCTGCAAGAACAAGAGGGTCTTGCAAGCCTTACGGAAGGCCATCAGATTAGATAGCACACGAACCGAAGGCGGGAGGGCATTCCACAGCACAGGCGCAATGGCACTGAACGCTCTCCTCCGTGTTGCGGTCAAGCGTAGGGATTGGCAGCTCGGGACCTCCAGCAGATTTAAAGACTCAGATCGCAGTGGTCTTGAGGCAGACCTGTTGGGACAGCGGGCAAGAAGGCTGAGGGTGGGTGGGTCACTTGCGGTGGAAAGCCGGGTTTGCCCAAGTTGCTTGCTGTGGGAGGCATGCACGCGGAGGAGGGAGGGCTTGCCTCCTGTTGCTTGCAAGACATGCTTAACACATCACAACAACTTTATACAAGAGAAGAAGCATGAGATTAAAATACATGGGGTGGACATACGTTAAAACATGGTTATTCATCCTATAGCCGGGTCAAAATCTAATTGAGCGGCCCACGACTCAGTCCAAGCCTGTCCTTGTCAAAGGTCAAGCATTGTGAATGCTGCCCACCCGACTGTCCAAAGGCCTGGCCCCAAAACCATGTCTTGAGCTTCGTTCTAAAAGGGAACTCAGGCATAGCCACGGTAGTCCGCGCTCTGGTGGTGACATCCCATATAGACTACTGCAACGCACTGTACATGGTGCTGCCTTTGAAGACTGTTCAGAAGCTGAAAATGGTCCAACCGGGAGCAGCCAGGTTGCTGACTGGAGCGGCGCTCTGGGAGCACACCACTCCTCTGTTATGCCAGCTCCACCGGCTGCCAGGTTGCTTCCGGGCACAATTCAAGGGCTGGCTTTCGCCTATAAAGCCCTCAATGGTTTCGGTCCAACTTACCTATCCGAACGTATATCTCCTTATGAACTATCAAGGATGTTAAGATCTTCTGGAGAGGCCCTGCTCTCGATCCCGCCTTCCTTGCAGATGCGTTTGGTGGAGACGGGAGACAGGGCCTTCTCAGTGGTGGCCCCTCAGCTGTGAAACGCCTTGCCTAGAAAGATAAGATCAGCCCCTCCGCCCTGACTTTTTGAAGAAAAGTGAAAACCTGGCATTTTGAGCAAGCCTCCCCAAACGTAGCAGAATTACACAAAATAAATGGAACGACTTGATGATACAATTGAATTATTTATTATTTATTATTATTTCGATTTGGTAGTGTCCCCCCCCCCCCCGATAGGCTCGGGGTGACTCGCGTTTACTTAAAACCATAAAAACACAATAAAACAACGGACCAATGTCCACACATTAAAATTGTACAGGTAAATACACATTAAAAGTAGCTCTTAAGGCCCACATTATAAGTAAGCAGCCTAGAGTTGTCTACAGACCGAACGGCTGTACGAACAGGTGGGTTTTGCAAGCCTTACGAAAGGCTAAGAGGTCGGTCTGTGCGCGGATTGTGGAGGGAAGAGCGTTCCATAAAATAGGCACAATGGCACTGAAAGCCCTCCTCCGCGTAGAGGACAAGTGGATGGATTGGCAGCTGGGTACTGCAAGGAGATTGAGAGGCTCGGATCGCAGTGGTCGTGGGGGGCTGTATGGGGAGAGGCGGTCCCTGAGGTACACTGGCCCCAGACCATTCAAGGCCTTGAAGGTCAACACCAGCACCTTGAAGGTGGTCCGGTGCTCTATCGGAAGCCAGTGCAGTTCGCGCAGAACAGGCGTGATGTGGCAGCTATATGGAAGGCCTGCCACCAGCCGAGCTGCAGCGTTCTGCACCAGCTTAAGCTTCCGGATCACTGACAGAGGAAGGCCGTTGTAGAGGGCATTGCAGTAGTCCAGTCTTGAGATGACCGTGGCTTGGACCACTGTGGCCAGGTCGTGGCGGGACAGGTAGGAGGCCAGCTTCCTCGTCTGCCGGAGATGGTGGAAGGCTACTCTGCTGACGATGGAGATGTGGTTCTCCATCGACAGTTGGGAGTCAAGTGTGACTCCCAGACTTTTAACTGATGGAGACGGGTGAAGCGTCGCCCCGCCCAGGGTCGGAAGCCGGATCTCTCCCGTACCCGGACGACTCAGCCACAGGATCTCTGTCATAGCTGGATTCACCTTCAGCCTACTGGCTCGCAGCCATCCAGTGGCGGCTTCAAGGCAGCGATGGAAATTATTGGGTACAGAGTCAGGGTGGCCCTTCACCCCCAGAATGAGCTGGGTGTCACCTGCGTATTGATGGCACTCCAGCCCAAAGCTGCGCACCAATCCGTGTTGTAGAGAGGTGGATGGAGCGACAGCTAGGTACCACCAGGAGGTTCTGAAACTCAGGTCGCAGTGGTCGTGGGGGATTGTATTGGGAGAGGCGGTCCCTGAGGTACACTGGCCCCAGACCATTCAAGGCCTTGAAGGTCAGAACCAGCACTTTGAAGGTGATCCGGTGCTCTATCGGGAAGAGCGTTCCATAAAATAGGCACGATGGCACTGAAAGCCCTCCTCCGCGTAGAGGACAAGTGGATGGATTGGCAGCTGGGTACTGCAAGGAGATTGAGAGACTCGGATCGCAGTGGTCGTGGGGGGCTGTATGGGGAGAGGCGGTCCCTGAGGTACACTGGCCCCAGACCATTCAAGGCCTTGAAGGTCAGAACCAGCACTTTGAAGGTGATCCGGTGCTCTATCGGAAGCCAGTGCAGTTCGCGCAGCACAGGCGTGATGTGGCAGCGAGATGGAAAGCCTGCCACCAGCCGAGCTGCAGCGTTCTGCACCAGCTTAAGCTTCCGGATCACCGACAGAGGAAGGCCGATGTAGAGGGCATTACAGTAGTCCAGTCTTGAGATGACTGTGGCTTGGACCACTGTGGCCAGGTCGTGACGGGACAGGTAGGGGGCCAGCTTCCTCGCCTGCCGGGGGTGGTACATACAATACAATACATAGGAGCAGTGGGAACAAATAACCAAGCACATCCACTGAGGCAGGAGTTGGCATTCCTCTCAGAATACGTATTCTTCACAACCATCTAGGGTTGCCAACTGTCCCTTATTCTAAGGGACGTCCCTTATTTCGGCCCCAAATTTCGTGTCCCTTATTTTCAGCTCCTGTCCCAGTACATACACTCACATACTTCCTTCTTTCTCCTACTCCATCCTGCTATCCCTTTCGGCTCCTCCCATTTCCTTTCGCCTCTCTGGGAATTGTAGTCCAAGGCTGCCTCCCCTTGATTGAGAGGTGCATGCAGGAGTCCTTTTGGGCAGGACTCCATTTCCCAAGAGCCCTCGCTCCCGGGGGGAGGAGGAGGAAGAGGGAGAAGGGGGCCTGCCGGTCTTCATGGCGCCACCGGTGAGCGGTCTGAGGGAGCTGCAGGCCCGGCACGGGGAGATGCGGGCCCGCATGGAGCTACTGATCATGGAGACCCAGAGCCAGAAGGAACTGGTGCTGGGACCCCCTGCCAGGCACACAAGTCGCAGGCACACCAGGGCTGAGGGGCGGGGGGTCTCTGGAGGGCTTTTGAGCCAGACGGGCATCTGTCGGGAGGGCTTGGGTTGTGCCTCCTTGCAGAATGGCCCAAGTAGATGACATTTATTTATTTATTGTTCATTTTTGTATTCCGCTCCTCCCAGCAGGCTCGGGGCGGAGAACAACAAATGTAACGGGCAACATGTCACCACATGTCGGCATGTAGCCCTACACTAAAAGCGTAAAAAACATAAAACACATTAAACACATTGCATCACCACACAGGTATGGGAGGACATGCGACATAGTTCTTAGTCCGATGTGCCTAATTGAAGGCTAGGCCAAAAAGGGCCGTCTTACAAGCCCTCCGGAAAGGGGCCAGTTCCGAGATAGCTCGGACACTGTCCGGGAGGGCGTTCCAGAGCACCGGCGCCGCTACGGAAAAAGTTCTCTGTCTAATCGTCGATAGATGGCAGGAGCAGATTGATGGTACTGACAACAGATTCTGTCCATCTGAGCGCAGTGATCTCGGGGGAAAATACGGGGTAAGGCGGTCCTTCAGGTACGCAGGCCCTAGGCCGTGCAAGGCCTTGAAGGTCAAAACCAACACCTTGAAGGCAATTCGGTACTCTATAGGAAGCCAGTGCAGTTGCCGAAGGATGGGTGTGATATGCTCCCTCACTGGCGTTCCCGCCAGCAAGTGAGCAGCGGCATTCTGCACCAGCTTGAGTTTCCGGATTGTCGACAAGGGAAGGCCAACGTAGAGGGCATTACAGTAGTCTAATCTCGAGATGACCTTCGCTTGGATTACCGTGGCCAGGTCGTCCCTGAACAGGTAGGGTGCCAGTCGCCTAGCCTGTCGGAGGTGAAAGAATGACGTCCTGCTGTCCATGGAGACCTGAGTCTCCATGGTCAGCGAGGAGTCCAGCTGAACCCCCAAGCTCTTAACCGATGGCGATGGGCTAAGCCCCGAGCCATCCAGAGTAGGCAACCGGCACCCACCCAGGCCAGGCCGACCAGGCCACAGGATCTCCATGCAGCCAACCAGTCACGGCTTCTAGGCATAGTTGGAAACAATCGGGTACGGAGTCCGGCCTGCCGTGCATTCTCAGCAGAAGCTGGGTGTCGTCAGCGTACTGATAACACTCCAGACCAAAGTCGCGGGCCAGCTGGGCGCATGTACACGTTGAATAATAAGGGGGAGAGGATGGCCCCCTGGGGGACCCCACAGTCAAGTGGGCGTCTCCCGGAGACCTCCCCGCCCCCCTCCACACGTTGTCCCCGGCCCTGACGTCAGCACGCACACATTGCCCTGGGTGCGTGCGGAAGGGGGCTTCTGCGAGACCCCCCCCCCCCCAGGCTCAAGATGAGTCCGCAGCTGGGACGCTGGTTTTTTCTGCAGCCTCCCTCGTTTTGGTGGAAAATCCCGTGTTTTGAGGCAGACGCCCCTTGTTCCTGATCTGGAAGAGCGGCCGCCCTGCAGCCCCCGATTCACAGAACACCAGGAAAGGGGGGTGCCTGTCTCCGAAGCCCCCACCCGAGGAGAAGCCAGGCCCAGCGCGCGCGCGGAAGCCTCTCCCCCGGGCCCAAGAGCTCCAGGGAGCCCGGAGGGTCCTGGTGGGCTGGGCAGGCGGACCCTCGGCTTCCCCCTGAGCCCCCCACCTGCCACCCCCGCGGGGCCCTGCCCTGCCTCCCGCCCTCGCTTGCCCGGGAGGCAGAGGAGGGACAGGCTCGGCCTGGGCTGCCCGGGAGGTCACCAGGGGGACCCGGAAGCCACGGCACGGAAAAAACCACAACAAAAGACCGGATTGGTCGGTCCCGGCCGGGAAGTAGACACGCCCCTCCTCCCACAGCCAGAAGCCCCGCCTTCTCCGCAGGCCAGCGGGCTGACGTCAGCACGCACACGAGGAAAACACCG
Organism: Anolis apletophallus; assembly: GCA_030556195.1. NCBI lineage: Eukaryota > Metazoa > Chordata > Lepidosauria > Squamata > Anolidae > Anolis > Anolis apletophallus. The sequence continues at coordinate 141,571,459 of JARBWK010000009.1, read as the reverse complement.
CGGTCTCCACCGCAGGCCAGGCCAACGCGATGACGTCAGCACGCACACAAGGAAAACAGACAGACCAGGCTGGCGTGGTGACGTCAGGCAGCGCGCCCTTCGTACTGAGGCTGGGAGACCCCGCAGCCCGCCTCTGAGGAGAAAGAACGCGAGAGGAAGGAGAACGGGACGGAGGCGGCGCTGAGGAGGAGAAGGGCCCTCGTCCCCTGCCGCGGCCCCCGCCCGCCCGCCCTCCCGCCCGCCCTCCTCGAGCCTCCATTCCCTCCCTCCTTGCTCCGCCGGCCCGGCTTTTCCCTCGCCGCCACGCAAGGCAGGCTCCGCGGCGCCCGCTAGGCCTCAGGTGGGCCCTCCTTCCTTCCGGACCTAATGCACTACGTCTATGGTTAATGCGTCACCTTGTCTCTCACCGCGTGTTGGAGATGCCTTCGCCCACGCCGACATTATTAAGGACAGCAACACACCACCGGGTGGCTGCGCGTTCTCCGGGCAGCCTGGAAGTGTGCCAGCAGCACTCTCCCCTGACGTCCCGCCCACAACTAGGGCTAAAGGCATCCCCAGAGCTTCAGGCCGGTCTCTTGAGAACGAGGCCGGGGGGGGGGGGGGGGTGTGAATGGAAAAGAACCCTTCTCTGCCCCAGGAAATGGGCCAGCCTGAGCGGCATTGAACACCCAGGGAGGGTCCCTGCATAGAGGTAGCCTGGCCCCTCCCCCCCTCTCCCCTCAGTGTGTGTGTGGGGGGTGTAAATGGAAGAGTGTCCAGGCTGGGAGGAAGGAAGGGCCCTCCTCTCCAATGGGCCAGCTTGAGTAGCATTGAATGGCCTTGCAGCTGCAAAGTCAACCAGGGAGGGTCTCTGCATAGAGGTAGCCTTGCCTTGGTTGTTGCCTGGAGGCACCCCCGGTGGAATAGTGTCCAGGCTGGGAGGAAGGACGGACCCTTCTCTGCAATGGGCCAGCTTGAGTAGCAGTGTATGGCCTTGCAGCTGCAAAGTCAACCAGGGAGGGTCCCTGCATAGAGGTAGCCTTGCCTTGGTTGTTGCCTGGGGGCACCCTCGGTGGAATAGCGTCCAGGCTGGGAGGAAGGACGGACCCTTCTCTGCAATGGGCCAGCTTGAGTAGCATTGAATGGCCTTGCAGCTGCAAAGTCAACCAGGGGGGTCCCATCATAGAGGTAGCCTTGCCTTGGTTGTTGCCTGGGCACCCCCGGTGGAATAGTGTCCAGGCTGGGAGGAAGGACGGACCCTTCTCTGCAATGGGCCAGCCTGAGTAGCATTGAATGGCCTTGCAGCTGCAAAGTCAACCAGGGAGGGTCTCTGCATAGAGGTAGCCTTGCCTTGGTTGTTGCCTGGAGGCACCCTGGGTGGAATAGTGTCCAGGCTGGGAGGAAGGACGGACCCTTCTCTGCAATGGGCCAGCTTGAGTAGCATTCAATGGCCTTGCAGCTGCAAAGTCAACCAGGGAGGGTCCCTGCATAGAGGTAGCCTGGCCTTGGTTGTTGCCTGGAGGCACCCTCGGTGGAATAGTGTCCAGGCTGGGAGGAAGGACGGACCCATCTCTGCAATGGGCCAGCTTGAGTAGCATTGAGTGGCCTTGCAGCTGCAAAGTCAATCAGGGAGGGTCTCTGCATAGAGGTAGCCTTGCCTTGGTTGTTGCCTGGAGGCACCCTCGGTGGAATAGTGTCCAGGCTGGGAGGAAGGACGGACCCTTCTCTGCAATGGGCCAGCTTGAGTAGCATTGAATGGCCTTGCAGCTGCAAAGTCAACCAGGGAGGGTCTCTGCATAGAGGTAGCCTTGCCTTGGTTGTTGCCTGGAGGCACCCTGGGTGGAATAGTGTCCAGGCTGGGAGGAAGGACGGACCCTTCTCTGCAATGGGCCAGCTTGAGTAGCATTGAATGGCCTTGCAGCTGCAAAGTCAACCAGGGAGGGTCCCTGCATAGAGGTAGCCTTGCCTTGGTTGTTGCCTGGGGGCACACCC
>JARBWK010000009.1:141524952-141569388 GCA_030556195.1 Anolis apletophallus | reverse complement strand
CGTCTTCAGCTGGACTCAGTTTCACGCAGTGCCAGTTGCTCAGATACGTCTTGAGCTGGACTCCAGTTTCACGCAGTGCCAGTTGAGGCACCCGAGGCACCTGTCTGTTCCATCTTCTGGGATTCTTTCAGCTTGTTCTTCCTGATGATGTGGAGGATTCTTGGGACTGTGAGGGGCGACCACTTGCGCTCTGGATCCTTGCCCTTCCTGGCTAGTTAAACTGACCAGAGAGGGGTTGCTGGAATGGTTTGTTCGATAATAAATGCTTCACTGAGACAGGGGATTGCGCTCTACGTGGTGCTTCCCTTGAAGACGGCCCGGAAACTCCAACTTGTCCAATGCTCGGCTGCCAGATTAATAACTGGGGCAGGTTACAGGGAGCGGTCGACCCCCCCTGTTTAAAAGAGCCCACTGGCTGCCGTTTATTTTCGAGCCCAATTCAAGGTGCAGGTGATTACCTATAAAGCCCTAAGCGGTTTGGGACCCGCCTACCAGCTGCAGCGGTTCTTAGAGCGACACAGCTGGACTTGATCCCTTCCATCCAGGCTTCCGTATTGGGCATGGACGGAGACCGTGCTTGTCGCCATTACAGACCTACTGGCCGCCAGCTGGACAGGGTGGATCAGCCCTGCTCGTTTTGTTAGATCTAAAGCAGCGTTTGAGACAGTAGACCACCCATTGTTGACCCACCGTTTAGCCGTGACTGGGGTTTATTTATTTATTTATTTATTTATATTTCGTTCTTGTATTCCGCTCCTCCCGGCAGGCTCGGGGCGGATCACATAAAATTACACCGACAGCACAGCGACATGCGGCATGCGGCTAGTACAGTCAATAAAACAAAAACCAAAACACAAAAGCCACATTAAAACAGTTACAAAGGTCAGAGCATGGGTTAAAAGGGCATACAGTGTGCATTATCGCCTCGGGCACTTGGTGAAGGCCAGCCCAAAGAGCCGTCTTACATGCCCTCGAAATGGGCCCAATTCAAAAATGGCTCGGGCACTCTCCGGAGGGCATTCCAGAGCCCTGGTGCCGCTACAGAGAAAGACCTCTGTCTGGTCGTCGATAGGTGGCAGGGCGGACTGATGGAACTTGCAACAGATTCTGCTCATCTGAGCGCAGTGATCTCGGGGAACGTGCGGGGTAAGGCGGTCGGTCTTCAGGTACGCAGGCCCCAGGCCGTGCAGGGCCTTGGAAGGTCAAAACCAAAACTTTGAAGGCGATCCGGTACTCAATAGGAAGCCAGTGCAGCTGCCGAAGGGGGTGTAATATGCTCCTTGCTGGCACTCCTGCCAGCAGCGAGCTGCGGCATTCTGCACTAGCTTGAGTTTCGGATCGTCGACAAAGGAAGGCCCCACGTAGAGGGCATTACAGTAGTCTAACCTCGAGATGACCGTCGCTTGGATCACCGTGGCCAGGTCCGTCCTGGACAGGTAGGGGGCCAGCCGCCTAGCCTGTCGGAGGTGGTAAAATGCAGTCCTGCTGACCATGGAGACCTGGGCCTCCATGGTCAGCGAGGAGTCTAGCACCACCCCAGACTCTTAACTGACGGCGATGGGTTAAGCCGTTCGCGTCCAGGTAGGCAGCCGGCACTCATCCAGCCCAGGCCGACCGGGCCACAGTATCTCCGTCTTCGATGGGTTCACCTTCAGCCGGCTGGCACGCAGCCAACCAGTCACGGCTTCAAGGCACAGATGGAAACAATCGGTGAGTCCCGACCTGCCGTCCATTCTCAGCAGAAGCTGGGTGTCATCAGCGTACTGATGGCACTCCAGACCAAAGTCGCGAGCCAGCTGGGCCAGGGGCGCATATACACACGTGAATAATAAGGGGAGAGGATGGCCCCTGGGGGACCCAGTCAAGTGAGAGCCTCGGAGACCTCCCGCCCCCCTCCACACGGTGTCCCGGTCCCGGAGGAAGGAGGCCACCCATTTAGGGCGCGGTCCCCCTCGGAAGCGGCTAGGCGGTGGGACAATAGTGATCTACGGTGTCAAATGCTGCTGTCAGATCTAACAGGACAAGCAGAGCTGATCCACCCTGGTCCAGCTGGCGGCGAAGTTGGTCTGTAATGGCGACAAATGCGGTCTCCGTCCGTGCTCCAATACTGAAGCGGACTGGAAGGGATCAAGTCAGCTGTGTCTTCTAGGAACCGCTGCAGCTGATCCGCTGCTGCCCTCTCAATTACTTTGCCTAAGAAAGGCAAGTTGGAAACAGGCCTGTAATTGGAGGGAGCCGAAGGATCTAAATTCGGCTTCTTCAGCAGCGGTCTCACCATAGGGTTAGGGGGACTGCCCTTAAATGGGTGGCCTCCTTCCTCCAGGACCGGGGACAACGTGTGGAGAGGGGAGAGGAGGTCTCTGGGAGGCTCCCATTAAGTTGTGGGGGTCCCTCAGGGGGCCATCCTCTCTCCCTTATTATTGAACATTTATATGCGCCCCTTGGCCCAGCTGGCCCGCGACTTTGGTCTGGAGTGTTATCAGTACGCTGGTGACACTCAGCTTCTGCTGAGAATGGACGGCAGTCCAGATACCGTACCCGATTGTTTCCATCAATGCCTTGAAGCTGTGACTGGATGGCTGCGTGCCAGCCGGCTGAAGGTGAATCTGTCGAAGACTGAGATCTTGTGGCCCGGTCGCCCTGGGCTGGATGAGTGCCGGTTGCCTACCCCTGGATGGCGACAACCAGCCCGTCATCCCTTGTAAAGAGTTTGGGTGTCCAATTGGTCAACCCAGGTCTCCATGGTCAGCAAAACATCATTTTTCAATCTACGACAGGCTAGGCGACTGGCACCCTACCTGTCCAGGGATGACCTGGCTACGGTGATCCAAGGGACGGTCATCTCGAGGCTGGACTACTGTAACGCCCTCTACGTCAGCCTTCCCTTGTCAACAGTCCGGAAACTCAAGCTAGTGCAGAATGCCGCTGCTCGCTCACTGGTGGGAGCACCGGTGAGAGAGCACATTACTCCCATCTTACGGCAACTGCACTGGCTTCCTATCGAGTACCGACTTGCCTTCAAGGTGCTGGATTTAACCTTTCAGGCCTTGCACAGTCTAGGGCCTGTGTACCTGAGGGACCGCCTTACCCCCAACGTTCCCCCGAGATCGCTACGTTCAGAGGAGCAGAATTTGTTAGTCATTCCATCGATCAGCTCCTGCCATTTATCCACAACCAGGCAGCGAGCTTTCTCTGCTGCGGCTCCTGTGTTATGGAATTCACTTCCAGCCGACACCCGTGTGATCTCGGAGCTCGTCCCCTTTTGGAGGGCGTGCAAGACTGCCCTTTTTAGACTTGCTTTTAGCGAAAGCGGAAATGTATTTGTATGACCATGTCCTTGAGTTTTAAGGAATTTGTAATTTCTGATATTTTAACATTGTTGTATTCTGGTGTTTTTACTGTGTTGTGATCCGCCCCGAGCCTGCAGGGAGGAGCGGAATATAAAATCAAATAAAAAAAATAAATAAATACCTTCGTTACCGGCTCTCCTCCCACGAACCAGCCCGAGCCCTTCGCTCCTCAGGGGAGGCCCTCCTTTCACCCTTGCCAGTCTCACAGACCCGGCTTGTGAGCACTAGGGAGAAAGCCTTCTCCTCTTTGGCCCCCCCGACTTTGGAATTCCCTCCCGGGAGATTAGGAATGCCCCTCACTGGAATCCTTTAAAAACAACTGAAAACCTGGTTTTCCACGGGCCTTTGGAGATTAGACTCCCCAAATGCCCCCGTTTTTTGGACCTCTTCCCCATATGTGATCCTTTATGTTTTGACACTACTCCAGTTATCTCCCCCGAGTTTTTAAACATTTTATGTGTACATGTGGCTCACCGTAAGGCAACAATAGCCTGTCTTTTGAAATATATTTTATACTGATTTGTAATCTAATTTTAAATAACTGTTTACTGGGGAGCTGTCCTTCTCTTCCTAGGGCGCTTGTGCCCGCTTTGTGCTGGTCAGTGACCGTAATAAAGTTTTGTTGTTGTATGTGGCTCACCCAGCTCACCCAGTCGTTTCTGTTTTAGATTCACCTATGTTGTTGTGTTTTCAAAGATGTATTTATTTTATTGTGTTTATTGCTTTTATTGTGTTTATTGTTTTCTGATGTTTTTGATATTTTTTGTGATTTGTGGTTTGGGCACGGCCCCATGAGAGCCGCTCCGAGTCCCCTTCGGGGAGATGGATGCGGGTTATAAATAAAGTTATTATAATTATATATTGAGCATGGTGATCATGATCTGATCACCATGCTCAATATATCCCATATGCATGGGTTTCAGGCCACTTTAATTCTGATGAAGAACCACGCAGCACTTCCTCTGGTAAATTCAACGTCTTTATTAAAGGATCCAAAAACACTTAAAGCCAAGAGTGATTCCCATCACCAACACCACACATTTATACCCTTCACCAAACACCTCCCCGCAATCAACACCCGCATTCCCATGTGAACTCGCCGGTCAACCCGTCTCACGCCGCCAGCTGCTCGTGTTTATGTTTTGACTATGTCGGAATCCGGATCCCGCTGGCCATAGCCAAGGCCATGGGTATCGGCTTCTGACACATGGGGGTATTGGGATTACGATACAAAAGGTTTGCTACGGTAGACCCTCTTTCACTCAGACTCAGCCCCCCCCCCCCCTGAAAATCAAACTCGGACCCTCCTGAATCAAAATCCTGGCTATGGCCCTGTATCCCATGAAAGATAGTTGTCTGTCAGATGCCAAAGGGCTCACAGCAGGCTTGGCTGTGACCTTGGTCATCGTGCCAGCAAATACTCCAGGTGCTGTTCTGTCAACGTGTCTGAACAGGCCTGGGAACAGCTCATAGCCTGGGAATGCGAGGGCCGTTACAGCTTTCCCGCTCAAACACTAAAGGGGGTGTCACCCTGGCTATGATTGACAAGTGCTTGAGTGCATTTACTATATAAGGAATGCATTTCCCTGTCCGGCTATCGCCGGTTTTTACAAGTATTGAACCTTTTAATAAAGTTGTTTGGACAGACTCAGGACGACTCCGTGTGCTGCTTCCAGGCTCATTAAAAGTGGCCTTACAGAAAACCGGCGATCATAAAAGCCTATCTTGGGAGACAGTTGTCTCTGAAGAAGTCATCCACAAGCTTCTTCACATCGGCTGCCTTAGTTGTTGTTTTAAGAGGCTTACAAAATAAAAAATCTTTTATCGCGTCTTTTTTCACATTGTGCACAAAAACAGATAGCTGGCTTAGATTAGAAACGTCTGTGGTCTCGTCAAGTTGAAGGCTGAATTTTGCCGGACTTGAAATTAGATCTGCAACTATTTGAGCCAAGATGTCTTTACTCGTGTTCTCTATTCTGTCGCTGATGGTGTCATTTGAAAGAGGAATTTGGGATAATTTACCTTCGGCTGCTGTTCCGAGTATCAGATTCGCCATCTGTAACGCAGCTGGTTTTATGAGAATTTCACCGGTGGTGTGTGGCTTACCCTGCTTTGCGATCAAGTAAGCAACTTCGTACGATGCTGTGAGGATCGGTTTGCTAATGGGCACAAATCCAAGAGCAGGCAGAGTGGCCCTTTCATCGAATCTGGCTCTTCTCACCTTAAATTCAGCAAGCATTGTGTTCTTGTATTCCCCATCTCCATGCAGCTTCAAGAAGTGTTCCTTCCAGCCTTAAAATATATTATGAAGCCTCAAACCTACTAGCCATCAAAGACTGGGTCACCCTGAAAAACAAGAACTTACTCACGCTAGAAGAACACAATTTAAGATACTGATGGCATGGGTACCTCTGGTACAAAAGAAGCACGTGGAAAAAAACTTCAGCCACCATATCATCAGGGCAGCCTTATATAAGACCTGGGAAAAATACAGATATATATTATTTCCAAAAACCCCATTGTGGGTATCCCCAATGGAGGCATTACATAAGAAGGAACTAGCCACGGAGGATTGGCTAACATAGGCAAATACTGAAGAAAGTCTCCAATGACAAATGGCATATTAAATCTATGGAGGAGATAAGAGAAGCTAACTATAATATTAGTTGGTTCCAATACCACCAAGCACATCAAATATTTAAGGAAGACTCTAAAATAGGCTTCCTGGAAAAAAAACAACCTCTGGGACCAAATGATTAAAGCACAAAAAAGGGGCATAAGCTTGATTTATAAGCATCTGCTAAAATGGTTTACCACAGAAGAACAGGTTAAAGACTGCCAAATCAGGTGGGCAAGGGATCTTAAGCACACGATACTCCTAAAACAATGGGAGGAGGTCTGGAACAGGAAACTTAAATACATGGCCGCAACGGACATCAAAGAAAACTGGATAAAAATGCACTTCAGGATAAAAAAGCCCACAGAAGCTCGCAAAGTTTAACAAAGGCATTTCCAACAAATGTTGGAAATGCAACAAAGAATTGGGTACGTACATACATCAATGGTGGGACTGCAAAAAGGTAGTAAGATATTGGAAATTAATGCATAGGGAATCACAAAAAATTATTAAGGCAAAATTCCAATTTGACCCACAAATATACCTCCTAGGCCTGACTGGACCCACACTGACAAAAAACCAAGACAAGATGCTCTTCCTCCTTAGTACATGCGCCCGGGTGACTCTAGCTAGAAAATGGAAACAAAACAGCGTACCAGATATAGAGGACTGGACGTTAAAGATAATGGACTTTATACAAATGGACATTCTATCTCAAAAATTATGTGGAAAAAAGGAAAGAACGGACTGGTCTACCTTCCAAACCTACTTGCAAAACAAGGGAAGACAATTTGTGATTAATATAGATGATGTTTAAGGCTTAATGATGTAATTATGTCATCCCCTCCGGTCTCACCCCCCCCCCCTTCCTGGTCAAAATCGCTGCTTTATTACTGTGGTTATTAAGAAATTGTATAACCAATGAACATTTAGTGTATACAAAAGAATTCTTTTCTTGAGATACTGTTGGGAAGTCCTTTTAATGACCCTTTCCTCCCTTACCCGTGGTCCCTATTCCCTCCCCCCCCCATACCTCCCTTCCCCTCCTTGGCCCCACTTGACAATATAACATCTTGTGTCAATGTCACTGGAAAAACTGCAATAAAAACTTATGGAAAAAAAGAAGTGTTCCTTTAGTTTTGCCGGTGCGACACGAGAGTTGCTCAACTTGGCATTGCATATCATGTAGACAGGACGCTGACTCCCATCCCGTTCCATGTTGTACATATTCGTCCGACCACTTTCTGGTTTTGCTCGACATACTTAGTATGGATATTAAGAAAGAAATCATACGATGTACAACTACGACAGCCGTTGACTACTGTGCGCACTAAATTCCCCGCAGCACTGATTGGCCAAGCAATGTAACATGATCCTCTGCAGCAAGTGATGGCCAAGCGGGGCATGTCATCACGACTTTACACAAGTGTGTCCTTACCTCCGCGGCAGAGTCTCTGCCAAACCCCTGAGACCAACTCATCGAACCCCTGGGGTTCGATCGGCCACACGTTAACAAATCATTGATCTAAGCCATTAAGAAAGCCATTAATAATGTTGAACAGGAAGGGGACCTGGGATCCCTTGTGGCCTGAAAGGTAACCCAGAAACTCATGAAATAATTAATAAAGGAATCGTTGTGTCTCTTAATATTCAACTTATACTGGTAATTCGTGGAAACCCATCGTTCAGAGTGAATGTTGCTCTGTCTATGGTCTGTCTGACTGTCTGCCTTATGTTTCTTTAGCCATTCTCAGGGTCAAAGCAACGAAATCAATGTGGCTCCTTAGTCTTGAGCGAAGGTCCCATTTTGTCTCCCCCCCCCACCCTTACTTCTGCCATTCATTCTTTTCACACACACACACACACCCCTTCTTTCCTTCTGAATCAATCTCTTATTGTTTATGAATCTGTGATCACCTTGGCTGGTTTCTCTGCGTAACCTTGAGACTTTCTGGGTGTTTCCATTTTCAGCATGAAGGAAAAGGAGGATAATTTTGGAAATGAAGGAGGTTTGCAGCTTCGTGTTTAATCTTTTGCTTCTTCTTTCTTGACCAGGGAAAAGAAGACCCTTGTGAAGTCGCCTCTGGCATGAGAAGAAAATATCCGTATCTAGTGCATATTTGAGAATTTGGAAACCAAACTGCTATAATGAAAGAAATCCTATAGGAAGAAGAAATCCTCTCTAGGTGCCGATCTTGCGGTACTCACTTTTGATCAGAAAAAAAGGGAAGCTTCAAGTGTCCATATTGCAATTAATCATATACATAATTGGCAACATGGAGGAGAAACCCTATAAATGCCTGGAGTGTGGAAAGAGCTTCGGTCGGAAAGGACATCTACAGCGACATCAAAAGATTCACACTAGGGAGAAACCCTATAAATGCCAGGAATGTGGTCAGAGCTTTGCTCGGAAAGGACATCTAAAGCAACATCAAAGGATTCACACTGGGAAGAAACCCTATAAATGCCAGGAATGTGGACAGAGCTTCACTGAAATTGGACGTCTACGTACACATCAAAGGATTCACACTGGGGGGAAACCCTATAAATGCCTGGAGTGTGGAAAGAGCTTCACTCGTAATGCAACTCTATATTTACATCAAAGCATTCACACAGGAGATAAACCCTATAAATGCCTGGAGTGTGGAAAGAGCTTCGCTTATAATGCAGCTCTATATTTACATAAAAGGACTCACACTGGGGAGAAACCCTATAAATGCCTGGAGTGTGGAAAGAGCTTCGCTCGAAATGGAAATCTATATGCACATCAAAGGATTCACACAGGGGAGAAACCCTATAAATGCCTGGAGTGTGGACAGGGCTTCACTGAATATGGAAATCTATATGCACATAAAAGGGTTCACACTGGGGAGAAACCCTATAAATGCCTGGATTGTGGACAGAGCTTCAGTAGAAATGGAACTCTCCGTTTACATAAAAGGACTCACTCAGGAGAGAAACCCTGTAAATGCCAGGAGTGTGGTCAGCACTTTGCTCATAATGCAATTCTATATTCACATAAAAGGATTCACACAGGGAAGAAACCCTATAAATGCCTGGAGTGTGGAAAGAGCTTCTCTCGGAAACGACATCTACAGCCACATCAAAGGATTCACACTGGGGAGAAACCCTATAAATGCCAGGAATGTGGACAGAGTTTCACTGAAAGTGGAAGTCTACTGAAACATCAAAGGATTCACACTGGGGAGAAACCCTATAAATGCCTGGAGTGTGGACACAGCTTCGCTCACAGTTCAGGTCTACGTTCACATCAAAGGACTCACACCGGGGAGAAAGCCTATAAATGCATTGAGTGTGGACACAGCTTCGCTCAGAGTTCAGAACTACGTTCACATCAAAGGACTCACACTGGGGAGAAACCCTATAAATGCATTGAGTGTGGACACAGCTTCGCTCGGAGTTCAGGTCTACGTTCACATCAAAGAGCACACACTGGGGAGAAACCCTATAAATGCCTGGAGTGTGGACAGAGCTTTGCTCATAATGCAACTCTATATTCGCATAAAAGGATTCACACTGGGGAGAAGCCCTATAAATGCCAGGAATGTGGACAGAGCTTCGTTCAAAATGGAAGTCTACTGAAACATCAAAGAACTCACACTGGGGAGAAACCCTATAAATGCCTGGAGTGTGGACAAAGCTTTGCTCGGAGTTCAGCTCTACGTTCACATCAATGGTCTCACACCGGGGAGAAACCCTATAAATGCCAAGAATGTGGACAGAGCTTCACTGAAAGTGGAAGTCTACGTTCACATCACAGGTCTCATACTGGGGAGAAACCCTATAAATGCATTGAATGTGGACACAGCTTCGCTCAGAGTTCAGGTCTACGTAAACATCAATGGATTCACACCGGGGAGAAACCCTATAAATGCCAGGAATGTGGACAGAGCTTCACTGAAAGTGGAAGTCTACGTTCACATCACAGGTCTCATACTGGGGAGAAACCCTATAAATGCATTGAATGTGGACACAGCTTCGCTCAGAGTTCAGGTCTACGTAAACATCAACGGATTCACACTGGGGAGAAACCTTATAAATGCCTGATGTGTGGTCACAGCTTCGCTTGTAGTTCAGGTCTACGTAGACATCGAAGGACTCACACCGGGGAGAAAGCCTAGAATTGCCTGTAGTGTGGACAGCTTTACTCAGAGTGGAAGTCTATGTTCACATCAAAGGATTCACACTGGGAAGAAACCCAGTGCTGGTCTTGACCTATAAAGCCCTAACGGTTCCAGCCCAGTTTACTTGTCTGAACGTATCTCCCTCTATGATCCACCTCGGAGTTTATTATCGTCAGGGGAGGCCCTGCTCTCGATTCTACCACCCTCGCCAACATGATTGGCGGGGACAAGAGACAGGCCCTCCTGTCTGTGGAATGCACTCCCCAGTGAAATCAGGATGGCTCCTTCTCTCCTCTCCTTCAGGGAGAAACTCAAGCCTTGGTTTGGGGACCAAGCATTTGGGCAGCTGGCTGAGCAACAACTGTAATGACTCGTGAGAATGGTCAATTAAGAGACCTTGGACTGGAACTCTGCGCTAGGATTTGGATTTGCGGACTCAGGCTTGGTTGCGTTAATATTTCAGGGCCAATATTTTTATTGCTGTTGACCTGTTTGTGCTAATTGCTGTGTTTTAAGTGTTTCTTTGTCGGCATCTAATGACTGCCAATCGTGAGCCGCCCTGAGTCCCCTTCAGGGTTGAGAAGGATGGGATATGAATGCTCTCAAGAATAATAAACCGACACTACCGATTAAGGGGAAAAATTGATCGCTCTCAACAAACATTGGACCTTTTTTCATGGCAGATGTATGAATTATCTAAATGGAGTAGAATAATAATAATAAGGTATAAGCACCAACAAATAGAGTGTGAGGTTTGTGGAATTAGGCCCATGTCTGTTGGTTTGTTTGTTAGTGTCATTTGTGTGTGTGTCTATGTAAGTGTGTTTTGTTAGTAAGTTTGTTTCTGATTTAGTTTTGTACTTTGTAGTAGCAACTAGTTAGGGAGCCGCATAGTTTTAGCGTTCTGCTTTATAAAAACATCTGTTTCTTTTTATTTATTTAGAGCATTTATACCCCGTCCTTCTCAACCTCTGAAAAAGGGACTCAGGAAGGCTTCCCACAGGCAATATAATATAATAACAGCAATATAATATAATAGGCTTCCCACAATATAATAACAGCAATAAAATAACATAACATAAAATACAATGAGCATACATTAAAAGCTGGTTCAAATCGTCATCCCAACCAGTTCATTTCAGTCCTCGAAAACCTTATCTTCACCAGTAAACCAGTCTATTCTGCAAACGCTTTACCCCACAGCCAGGATTTGAGTTTTTTCCGGAAGGTCTGTAGGGATGGGGCAGATCTAATCTCATAAGGGAGGAGAGCCACAGCCGAGGGGCCACCACAGAGAAGGCCCTGTCTCTTATCCCCACCAAACGCGACTGCGATGGCGGTGGGACCAAGAGCACGGCCTCGCCGGATGATCTTAAGGTCCTTGGTGCTTCATAGAGGGAGATACGTTAAGACCGGTGAACTGTGAAATTATTGCTTTTTACATGTAAAAAATCGTTTCTCAAAAGATTTGTATTTAGAAAGGTTAAAATTGCTGAGACGTTTTGGACCCGTATAGGGTTTAATGCCTAATTTATTGTGCCTTAAAGGTTGGCTGACAAAGAGCGTCAAAGGGCAGGACGGGCTCTCTAGCCTTTTGGCAACCATCCTAAGAGAAGGAAAACTCTAAATTCAAACCCGGGCAGATGGTGCTCGTCTAACCCTGTAAGGTCAACCATCTAGAGAAGGAATCTTGAACGAAACCTTGAAAGGTAGAGGATTCGGCAAATACTTATCGAGTCCTCTGATAAAGATACTTTTGCTGGATTTACTGGGGATGATGGGTCTGGGGGCGAGGAGCAGTCTATGGGAAGTGGGGATGATGATTCACTAAGCTCTGATGATACGGACTAAGGTACAGCAAGTTTGCGATGTGTGTCAAGAGCCAACTACTAGTGACTCGTTTGTGGGATTTACTGGGGATGGGAATTGGAGTGAAGATGGGTTATCTGCATGTTGGGATGTAGTAAGTCGTGACAGGAGAAGAAGGGATTGGCGTGCTAGTCAAAGGGCTGCACGTGAAGCTCTTGTGGCAGCTGAAAGGGTTAATGATGGGGTGTCGGCTCAATTGAGCTCTGAGGAAGATTTGTGAATAAGAGGGGCTGGAAAATAGCCATTCCCTTGCAGTTGGCAAAGTGTTGCCTGTATCCTGTCGTGTCATTCTGCCTTGCTGTGTTGCTGAGTTCCTGTGCTGTGGACTAATTCTGGGATGTGAGCTTGGACCCTGGACTTCTTCACTGACTTGGGTGTTGTATCTACTGGGGGTCCGCATCTTGTTTCCTTTGTGTGGCTACAGCACGCTTCCTTCCTGTGTGCTAGTTGCTGCTGCCGCTGCTCCTGTTCTCCCGCTACGACCTTGGATCGGTTTCAGCTCTTCCGTGTTGCTGTCTTCTCTCCTGGAGTTGACTATGGACTGTCTCGACGCTTCTTTGCTGCCTGGCAACATCGGCTCCTGGGCGACGCTTGCTTTTCCCTTTTGTATTTTTCCTTCACGCGCATTTTGTGGAGATTTTAAACTTTACTTTAACCAATATTGGGCACTATTGCTTTAAGGCTCTCTGTTCACGACATATATACTGTTTTAATCCTAATCAATTGTTATTCACCAACTTGTCGGTTCGCTTTAGTTCGCCCCCTTTTGGACATGTCTTTGGTTTTCATTTCTGCTCACCTTGACCCAGCATCTAAATGTAACTGGCCCTTCACATTTTGAGAATTTCGTTTTCATAGGCATGGTAATATGTGAATTTGTGATCCATAATAAATGGGAATGGTTTTGGAGCTTTGCCGTTCTATGCAACATAGATGTAGGCTGCAACGAGGAAAATGTACAGAAAACATATTTAAGGTGTCATAAATCATAAATGGGCAAAATAAAACTACTGTACGCCGTATGTGCTAAATATGTTTGACAGGATTAAGAAGGTTTGGAGATGTTTTGGGGATCTTGAGATCTTTTCACTTTCTTGGGTGTTCTGAGACCCTCAACGACACCAATGTCGATTTTTTTAATTTTAAATTTAATTTGTTTATTTGTCATTTTGAATCCACAAAATACTTTTTTGGAGCCAGAACAAAGCATTGCCCAAATTACATACCTGCAAATCAGTGTGACTTCTGCTGTTGTTTTTGGGAGGCAAGTTCAGATATGCGAGGCTTCACCTTGGTAAGTGCTACTCTCATGTCTTCTTCACAGCAAAGTCTGTTCCTTTTCTTTGTGTTTATGTCCAGCATCCTCAAAAAGGATTGCTCGCAAAGATATGTTGTAACAAATGGTATAAAAAATTCCAGGGCTTTCTTAGCAGGAGATGGATAAAATGAGTATGGCACAACTAATAACAGAAAAAGAGATAGAAGAAGCTATAGATAAATTGAAAGGAGGGAAGACACCAGGAATGGATGGGCTAGGACCAGAATATTATAAAACATTTAAATCAATTTTAGTGCCAAAATTGAAAGAACTATATAATAGGATATTGGAAGGAGAACAGATCCCATCATCTTGGCAGGAATCAAGGATCATATTAATTTTAAAAACAAATAAAGATCCTGGTTCATATAGACCTATTGCCCTTATAAATCAAGACGCTATAATACTCATGGCTATAATGGCAAAAAGATTAAATAGCTTTATATATAATTATATTTTAAAAGATCAATGCGGATTTATTCCTGGTAGACATATGTCAAACCCAGTGGGAAGAGTATTGAATGTAATTAATACTATTAAGAAAAAGAGTATTAAAGCAGGGATACTGGCCCTAGATATTTTTAAAGCATTCGATTGCATTTCATGGCCGGCATTAAAAAATATTAGAAAAAATTGGTTTAGGAGAGAGATTTAGAGGACTGATTGAGAAACTATATTCAACCAACTATGCCACTATACAAGTAAATGATGGCCTTACTGAAAAAATAAGATTGACTAAAGGAACAAGACAGGGATGCCCCTTTCACCTACCCTATTCGCAATAGTCATAGAAATGCTGGCAAATATGATACGAGAGGATATAAATATAAAGGGGATAGGAAAGGAGGGAAGATACAAGATACGTTTGTTCGCAGATGAAAGCCATTAGAACAGATAAAAAGAATGGAAGCACATTTATTAGAGTTTGGGGAAATTACAGGCCCTAAAGTTAATTGGAATAAATCAGAAATCTTATTATTCAACCACAATAAAGAAGAAGAAGAAGAGAAATTAAGAGAAGGGAGATTGGGCAGAATAAAAATAAAGAACTCAATAAGGTATTTAGTATTATTTAGTATTATTTTTGTTAAATAGCATTGTTTTAATCGGCATAATCACTATGAAACCCGGGCCCTCGGAGAATACAAATGCAAATAATAAATAAATAAATAAATAAATAAAGAAATCGATAATCTAGAAGGGGAGAATTTAATCAAATTAAGGGAAAACGTAAAGGATACCCTGACTAAATTTGCCAAGCTTAAATTGTCATGGTTTGGTAGAATAGCTGTAATAAAAATGAAAATACTACCCAAAATAAACTTTTTGTTTAGGATGCTACCTATTAAAATCACAGCTGAAAATTAGGAACCTAGAGAAGAAATGGTATAACAAAATAGAGAACCCCTTTTTTAAAAAAAAAATGGAAATATGGTCTAAGTATAAAGAAAAATTAATGCCGCCGATCTCCCCATTAACTCCCGTGTTGATTTCAGATAATTTCCCTATAAATCTCAAAAAAGGAGTTGGAAAGAGAATTCAAGGAAAAAGGAATAACGAAATTAAAGGATTGGGAATCAACGATGAAAAATATAGATGAGATAAAGGACCAGCTCTCGGGAGGGAATATTGGATGGTGTAAAGTTCTACAACTTGAAAGATGGTTAAGGGAAATAAGAAAGAAATATAAAGGAGATAGAGAACGTACCAAATTTGAAGAAATGATTAACCAAAGGGGGAGTAAAGAAGGAATTGAAAGAACAAAAGGTATAACAAGTGATATCTACAAAATGCTGTCGGAGGGAGCCCAGGAGCAGGACCACCTGAAAAGAATGTGGGAGTCAGATTGTAATAAAGTAATACACCCTCAAAACTGGAAAGGAATGTGGAACATGCGTATATTAAATAATACTGTATGTCAATAAGAATAAAGGGGAAATATTACAAAGTGGTGTGGAGATGGTATCTCACACCAATTAGACTAAATCAAATCGACAAGAAACATTCTAAACTGTGCTGGAGGGGCTGTCAAGAAACTGGCACATATATACACATGTGGTGGTCTTGTAAATATGAAATAACACAATAGTCAAAGTAACTCACTTTGTTTGTGATTGGTACTCTATATATAGCACACACTGATCCAGTCTGTTGATTCATTGCATGGTAGTAGCGATTTTGTGTGAGGTCTTGTAAATATGTTCAAAATTTGGGGGAAATGTATTTCAAGAAATAAGAAGAATCACCCAAACAGAGATAACAGGAACACCGGAGATAGCACTGCTGTCATATATTGATAATGTTAACATACCAAAAGAACTATAAGAATTAATTGCCAACCTGGTAACAGCAGCAAGATTGTTAATGGCATTCCCCTCCTTCTTTCCATTTTTTAGCTAACTGGAAGAGTGGTATCGGGAGATCTGGGACATTGCAATAAATGATAAACTGACATAAAGGTTAAAAGAGGATTATTGAAAAAAGATGATTTTGGGAGGATTTGGGGAAAATTGATAGAATATGTATATATAGAAGGTAAAGAGACCAAACCTGGAATAGTAACAACTGCTTTTTGGAAATAAATATTATAATTGGCTAGTCTGAGGTGAAGGGTCACCACTGGGTGGTAGGGCAATATGTAATGAAGCCGAAGGATGAAATACTATAGGCATTAAGACATACATGTTCTGTACAAGTTGTTAAGGGAAAGTGTTAAGTATAACAACGTTTAAATACTGAATATGTTAAAACTACAATAAAATAAAAGCTTTAAAAAAGCAGTAACTGGGCACTTTTCCATTTGTCGACACAAAAACATTGTGAGTGTTGTTGTTCTGAAGAGCTGCAGTTGAACCTGGCTCTGCTGAATTTCAATGATTTCGTCGAGGTATTCATCATTGACATCCACTGTCTCAACAATAAACGTATATGGCTGTCTCAGCCATGCTAGATATGACTCTCTTGTAGGGAAATATCCGTCGAGAGACTTTGCAAGCTCATCTAAGTGCGTGGCAATTGTTTGCTTCAGTTCCATAGGTACAGAAACGTCTCCGATTCCAGACACATCTTCGACCTTACTTACACAGTCGTCCAGAAGGAGAAAGTTTGTGATGTTATTGTTCTCTGTTTGTCGTAGAGGGAAGAACACTGGCCCCTCACCCAAATTGGGCCCAGACCTGGAGTCTCCTTTATTGATGAAAAGACAAAATCTTACAAAAGAGGGCCCTGGGAGATGCATCGAAGCGTCTTCTACCTCAGCCCTGGACTGCCATGGTGGGGCAGCCAATGGCTATTGTAAATCTAACTATGTGATGCCTCCTTTTCAGAAGGTGGGCCGAAGACCGGACACTTAAAAACTTTATCGGCGGGCGTTGATCGGGGATAGGAAATTGCAGTGATCTCGGGGAGGGGTAGAGTTAGCGGTAGCCGCAGGCCAAATGAGAGAAGGAGATGGAGTTGAAGGAAGACGCGACCCCCTTCTGACTTGCGAGCTATCCCCAGGTACATTGTCGGTGGGTCTCCAAGTATCTCCCCTCCAACTCTGGTGTTAGTAAATGCTAGATCTGTGCGCAATAAGACCATGACCATCCGGGACTTCCTCTTAGATAGGAACGGAGACCTTGCTTGCATCATGGAAACGTGGTTGCAGTAGGGGGGACGAAGTCCTTGTGCACGAGTTAACATCTCCAGGTTATATTGCTAGCTACCAGACGAGGACAGGGAGACGAGAGGGATGTGTGTGGCTATGCTCAGTCGAGACAAATTTAGTTTCAGGATGGTTCCGACCGCGAATATCCCAGGAATAGAGTATGTAGGTCTTGTGTGGGATTCCAAGGAGAAAAGCGTAGCCTTTCTGCTGGTGTACCGCGCACCCAACGCACCAGCAGAGCCTGCCAAGGCTGCTGGAGATGGTCTCGGAGTGGGCATTGCAGTTCCCTAGGCTCATTGTCTTGGGGGACTTCAATGTCCACGCCGACACCACCTCCCCTTCAATAGCAGCTGTGGACCTAGTGTCAACCATGGAAACACTAGGACTCTCATTATGTAAGACAGGGCCCACACATCAGGCCGGACACACCCTGGATTTGATCTTCGCGGCTGGAATCCAAGTGATCCCAACCTCCGTAATAGAGGTTCCATGGTCGGACTACAGTGTCCTGGAAGTCCGATTAGAGCTGGCCATCCCACCCTGTAAGAGTGCCGAACCTATTTCGGTTTGCACAAAGAGACTTATGGAACCCACTAAGTTCTTGAATGCTCTGAGGGATCTGGAACTCACCAGCTATTCAGTCGATAGGCAAGTAAAGCTTTGAAACATCAGTCTCTCCGCAGCCTTAGACGAAATCGCCCCCAGACGCCCTCTCAAACCCTGTGAAAATCGCTCACCTTGGTTTACTGAGGGACTACGAGCGATGAAACGGGAAAAGAGACGGCTAGAGAACGTGTGGCGAGGCCTCCGTGACGGAGCATCGAGATTAGCTTATAAACAATTTAAAGAGGTTTATGAGCAGGCTATCAGAGAAGCCAAAAAGGTCTACTATTCTTCCCTGATAGAGTCGGCTAGCTCACGCTCAGCTCAACTTTTTAAGGCGATTCGATCTCTGACAACAATTCTGACCATCCTAAACGATAGGGAATTGGCTCCAACAGCTGAGGCTTTTAAGAGCTACTTTGCCGACAAAATCTCGAATCTCCACCGGGACATCCCAGCCACAATTGATACAGTAAGTGAACTCGAGACTCCGTTGCCACTCGATGGGCACACCTTCAGCTGTTTCCAACTGCTGGACGCAGCAGCTGTCGATGAGATTCTGGTTGCAGCTAGGCCAACTACATGCTCCCTCGATCCGTGACCCTCCTGGCTAGTTAGATCTTGTCAGGAGGGGTTCCAAGACCCCCTGTGTAGGATAATTAACAGCTCCCTTGAGCAAGGAGTGTTCCCAGGGGGTTTGAAGGAGGCCATGGTAAGACTGCTACTGAAGAAACCGAATTTAGATCCTTCGGTTCCCTCCAGTCTCTAACCTGCCGTTTCTGGGAAAGGTGATTGAGAGGGCAGTGGCGTGTCTGCAGCAAGTGATGGCCAAGCGGGGCATGTCATCACGACTTTACACAAGGGTGTCTTTACCTCCACGGCTGAGGCTCCGCTGAACCCCTGAGACCGACTCATTGAACCCCTTGGGTTCAATCGAACACAGGTTAAGAACCACTGATATAAGCCATTAATAAAGGTGTTGAACAGGAAGCGGTCCTGGGATCCCTTGTGGCCTGAAAGGTAACCCAGAAATTCATAAAATAATTTTTAAAGGAATCATTGTGTCTCTTAATATTCAACTTATACTGGTATTTCACAACCTCCTGCAGATCCCTACCCTACGTACCATCCATTTATCATCAACACGACAGAAGGCCTTCTCTGCTGTGGCACCAAGCCTATGGAATGCCCTGCCGCCGGAGGCCCGAGCAACCTGCGAATTGCCGGCCTTCCGGAAGGCCTGTAAAACTGTGGGATTACCGGGAAATGGGATGTTATCTTGTTATTCACTGTTTTACTGTTGTGATTTTATGTGCTGTAAACCGCCCTGAGCCATCCCGGAGAGGACGGTTTACAAATTGAAATAATAAATAAATAAATAAAATTTCGTGGAAACCCATCATTCAGAGTGAATGATGCCCTGTCTATGGTCTGTCTGGCTGTCTATCTTATGTTTCTTTAGCCATTCTCAGGGTCAAAGCAACGAAATCAATGCGGCTCCTTAGTCTTGAACGAAGGTCCTCTTTTAGTCTTCCCCCCACCCACCCTTACTTCTGCCATTCATTCTTTTCACCACCTCCACCCCCTTCTTTCTTTCTGAATCAATCTCTTATTGTGTATGAATCTGTGATCACCTTGGCTGGTTTCTCTGCGTAACCTTGAGACTTTCTGGGTGTTTCCATTTTCAGCATGAAGGAAAAAGAGGATAATTTTGGAAATGAAGGAGGTTTGCAGCTTCGTGTTTAACCTTTTGCTTCTTCTTTCTTGACCAGGGAAATGAAGACCCTGTGAAGTCGCCTTTGGCATGATAAGAAAATATCCGTATCTAGTGCACATTTGGGAATTTGGAAACCAAACTGCTATAATGAAAGAAATCCTATAGGAAGAAGAAATCCTTTCTAGGTGCCGATCTTGCGGTACTCACTTTTGATCAGAAACAAAAAGGTCAAGTGTCCATATTGTAATTAATCATATATATAATTGGCAACATGGAGGAGAAACCCTATAAATGCCTGGAGTGTGGAAAGAGCTTCGCTCGAAATGGAAATCTATATGCACATCAAAGGATTCACACTGGGGAGAAACCCTATAAATGCCTGGAGTGTGGACAGAGCTTTGCTCGAAATGGAAATCTATACGCACATCAAAGGATTCACACAGGGGAGAAACCCTATAAATGCCTGGAGTGTGGAAAGAGCTTCGCTCGAAATGCAACTCTATATTTACATCAAAGCTTTCATACAGGAGATAAACCCTATAAATGCCTGGAGTGTGGACAGAGCTTCACTCGTAATGCAACTCTATATTTACATCAAAGGCTTCACACTGGGGAAAAACCCTATAAATGCCAGGAATGTGGACAGAGCTTCACTGAAATTGGAAGACTACATACACATCAAAGGATTCACACTGGGGGGAAATCCTATAAATGCCTGGAGTGTGGGAAGAGCTTCGCTCTTAATGCAACTCTATCTTCACATCAAAGGATTCACACTGGTGAGAAACCCTATAAGTGCCTGGAGTGTGGACAGAGCTTCGCTCAAAATGGAAATCTATATGCACATCAAAGGATTCACACTGGGGAGAAACGCTATAAATGCCTGGAGTGTGGTCAGAGTTTTGCTTGGAGTGGAACTCTACGTTCACATCAAAGAACACACACTGGGGAGAAACCCCATAAATGCCTGGAATGTGGAAAGAGCTTCGCTCAGAAAGGACATCTACAGACACATCAAAGGACTCACACTGGGGAGAAACCCTATAAATGCCAGGAATGTGGACAGAGCTTCACTGAAAGTGGAAGTCTACGTACACATCAAAGAACTCACACTGGGGAGAAACCCTATAAATGCCTGGAGTGTGGACACAGCTTTTCTCAGAGTTCAGGTCTACGTTCACATCACAGTACTCACACCGGGGAGAAACCCTATAAATGCCTGGAGTGTGGACACAGCTTTGCTCAGAGTTCAGATCTACGTACACATCAAAGGACTCACACCGGGGAGAAAGCCTATAAATGCCTGGAGTGTGGACAGAGCTTCACTCGGAAAGGACATCTACAGGCACATCAAAGGACTCACACTGGGGATAAACCCTATACATGCCTGGAGTGTGGAAAGCGCTTCGCTTGGAAAGGACATCTACAGGCACATCAAAGGACTCACACCGGGGATAAACCCTATAAATGCCAGGAATGTGGACAGAGCTTCACTGAAAGTGGAAGTCTACTGAAACATCGAAGAACTCACACCGGGGAGAAACCCTATAAATGCCTGGAGTGTGAACACAGCTTCGCTCAGAGATCAGATCTACGTACACATCAAAGGACTCACACCGGGGAGAAACCCTATAAATGCCAGGATTGTGGACAGAGCTTCGCTCGGAAAGGACATCTACAGACACATCAAAGGATTCACACTGGGGAGAAACCCTATAAATGCCTGCAGTGTACAAAGAGCTTCACTGAAAGTGGACGTCTACGTTCACATCAAAGGACTCACACTGGGGAGAAACCCTATAAATGCTTGGAATGTGGACACAGCTTCTCTCAGAGTTCGGGTCTACGTACACATCAAAGGACTCACACCGGGGAGAAAGCCTAGAATTGCCTGTAGTGTGGACAGCTTTACTCAGAGTGGAAGTCGTATGTTCACATCAAAGGATTCACACTGGGGAGAAACCCAGTGCTGGTTGTGACCTATAAAGCCATATACGGTTCCAGCCCAGTTTTCTTGTCTGAACGTGTCCCCCTCTATGACCCACCTCGGAGTTTACGATCGTCAGGGGAGGCCCTGCTCTCGATTGTACCACCCTCACAAACATGATTGGCGGGGACGAGAGACAGGGCCTTCTCGGTGATGGCCCTGTTGAAAGTATTATGTTGCAAAATTATATTGGTACCTTTAAGTGTTTCACTGATGTTAATTTGATTGTAATAAGGTACAGTTGAGTTGCTCACCAATTAGATTCCTGGAGAAAGGTGGGGTCTAATTGTTATGTTCTTAAATACTTCTTTCTATTTTGTATCCTTTCCCTTTGTGGATTCCTTTTGTGGATTTTCCCTATGAGGATGTTCCCTATGTGGATGTTTTCCCTGTGTGGATTTTCTCCTGTGTGGATGTTTTATTTTATGCTTACAATAAAGTAAGCTACTTTTATACCAAGGATTTTCTCAATGACCACATTACTTCTGGGCTGAGCTGAAGCTGCTGCATTTTTTACTCTAAATGAGATTTGTGTTTGTACCTGGAAAACTACCCAAACCCTGACAGGTTATGGGCCCAGTATTACATAGCCCATGTGTCTGGGGTGACTTTTGTTTTTGAAGTATGTGGTCTGGAAGATTGAGAAAAGTTTTTTTTGAAAGCATGTTTGGCTTTCTGTTCCTGCGAGTTCCTGGGAGTTGCCGCTAAACGCTGAGCTTCAAGATATCTGCCTCCGGAGATAATGAGGAGATACAGAAGAAGATTTCCAAACTGCGACGGAGGAGTTTTTGTTTAACTTTCCCTTCTACGTGCTTATGCAACTAGGGCCAATCTTAATTTCTTTCCTGTTTTGCTTTGCACAAAAGGGATTTGTTTTTCTCAAAGACCTGCCTGAGCTTGATTACAGTTGTTTGTTTCTTCTTTATGCGGCGTGATTTGCAGTCAGCTGGCAAGCTGCTGGAAGCAAACTGTTTTGGTTTCGTTTTTCCCTGCACCTAAATAATGGTAAAGGAGAAGTTTTGTTTTTTCTACATGAAGTGTTCTGGCTTGGCTGTTTTCCCTGTAATATTGCTGACGCAGAAGGGAGAAGATAACTGCCTGTGAGTCAGACCCTGCTTGAATTCAGGGAGCTACTGCAAAGTTTGAAAGATATTGGACTGCTAGAAGCCCATTTTACACGGAGGTAAATTGGCTGGACTTAAACCCAGGTATACTGGGGTCCTTTTCTGTTGTTGCAGTGAATTTGGAGCTTTGAGACTTTAAAGTAAAAGAACACAATGGCTTTGCCGCCTGTTCATGTTGGTTCACTCCCATTTGAAAAACTTACTGATAAGAACTGGCTGAGTTGGAGTATCAAATTTAAAGCGTTTTTGGTTTTGCAAGATTTATGGGAAATAATTGAAACTTTGCCAGCTCAACCTGATGATACTGAAAGGAAACAAGATGAAAGGGCTCTGGCGTTTCTTCAGTTGTCTGTGACAGACCCTTTGTTGGTTCATCTTCATGATATTCCTCATGCTCAAACAGCGTGGAATCTGTTCAAAGATATGTTTCAGAGACAAAGCAGTGGGTCAAAGATAATTCTTCTGCGCCAGCTGTTTAACCTCAAACATGAGGAAGGTACTCCAGTACAACCACATGTTACGAAAGTTGTGGCTCTTTTTTCGGAGTTAAGAGCAAGAAATATTTTTCCTCCTGAGCAGCAAGCTTTAATTCTAATGGGGTCCCTATCTCAACCTTTTTATGTGTTTATGGATTCTCTTCATGGAATTCCGGACAGGGATCTTACAATACCTTTTATTTCTGGAAAAATTATGGAATTTGAAGCTCAACAGAAATTGAGAAGTTTTGCTCCTGCGCAGAAGTATTCAGGAACTGCTTCTAATGACACTGCCTGTGTTGTTAAGCCAAAGTCACAAGTGGTGTGCTTTAAATGCAAAAAGAAAGGGCATTATGCAAAGAATTGTTGGTAGAATCCAGGACAGTGGAGAAACAAGCAAGTGGAGAAACCTAGTTCTTCAAAGGACTTTCAGCATGCTTTCCTGGTGACCTCAAAGATGGATAAAATGAACTCTTACATACTTGATTCTGGCTGTTCTCAACATTTGGTAAAGACTGTAGAACTTTTGACAAATTGAGAAACTCTAATATAGATTTCATTTCTTTGGCTGATGATAGAAAAGTTCAAGTATTTTCTTGTGGTGATCTTTATATTAATAGTCTGAACTGTACTCTTAAGAATGTGTATTTTGTTAAAGAAATTGCGTATAATATTCTCAGTGCAAGCAAACTTTTGGATGAAGGTTTTGATGTGTCTTTAAAGAAAGAGATCTGTGTTAATTGATCCTCAAGGTAATGAAGTGCAACTTATACAAGAAAAGGGATTTTTCATTTTAAGGTCATCTGCAAATGTTAATTTGTCTGCTTGTATTGATCAGATCCCTGATAATCCCAGGCCATTACATGACAAATGTATTCATGAATTTCACAGGAAAATGGGTCATTTGTCATGGCAGCACTTGAGAAAGACAGCTGAGTTGTGTGCAATTCCTATTCAAAGTTGTAAGAATTTTTTGGATTGTGAAATTTGTGCATCAGAAAACCTTAAGAAAGCTCCTATTGCAAAATATAGTGCTAGAGTTTCAAAAAGGATTTTAGAGCTTGTTCATTTAGACATATCAGGTCCCCATCCTACTTCTGTAGGTGGTTCAAAATATTTTTTGATTTTGGTCGATGACTTTTCGAGGTTGAAATTCACCTTCTTTCTGAGAACTAAAGGTGAAGCTTTTCAAAAGATTTCTGCTTGGCTGAAGCTAATGCAGACACAGTTCCCTGAGTACCCAGTACAAGCTTTTCAAAGTGATCGTGGTGCTGAGTTTATGTCCAAACAAATGAAAAATTTGTTGGAAAAGTGTGAAATAATTCACAGATTGACTAATCCTTACTCGGCTAGCGAAAATGAAATCGCAGAGCGATGGATAGGAGTTGTAAAAGTTGTGGCTAGAAAAATGCTAAGAGATGCTAGTTTGTCTGATGGTTTGTGGGCTGAAGCCGTGGCAAACACAACTTATGTGCTCAATCGTTCTTTTTGTAGAAGTGTCAATAGTATTCCTTATGTATTGTTTTTTGGAAAGAGTCCTAATTTGAATTCGATTAGAGTGTTTGGAAGTGACGCATTTGTCCTAATTCCTTCACAACAAAGACACAAGAAGGATACTATTTGGAAGAAATTGAAATGTCTTGGCCCTGCTCCTGAGTCAAAGGGTTGGCGATTTTGGTGTGGTGACAATCGAGTGATTGTTTCCAGAAATGTGAAGTTCCAACAACATAGTGGTTGGGAGAGGATTCATTCAAATCAGGAAGTGTTTGTGCCTTTTGAAATTCCTCCAATACACATACCACAACAACACAGCCAGCTACACAACAAGCCTCACAACCAATGACACAAACAAGTACACAGGTACAATTGGTTCCACAACAGACTGCACAGCCAAATATACAACCAAGGACATCTGAAGATACACAGTCAGCAACACAAGTCAGTAGTCCTGTGATTGAGAGTAAAGGTTCTCAAAAGAGAAAAGTCGAAGCTGAATCCTCTAGTACAGTGGTTCTCAACCTGTGGGTCCCCAGATGTTTTGGCCTTCAACTCCCAGAAACCCTAACAGCTGGTGAGCTGGCTGGGAATTCTGGGAGTTGTAACCTCAAAACACCTGGGGACCCACAGGTTGAGAACCACTGCTCTAGTAGTTCAGAAACAGATGAGACTGATGGAGGAGCAAGGACCATTCCTAGGCGTAGTTCTAGAAAAACTAAAGGTATTCCCCCAAAGAGGTACCATTGTGATTTTGTGAAGGTTCAAGAGAATGACTGGTCTGAACCTCAAGGTTACAAAGAGATGTTAAAAAGGGAGGAGAATGAGAGAACTCTTTGGCTGAAAGCAATGAAAAGTGAATTGGATTCCTTGAGAAGTTTGCATGTCATGGAGAAGTCAGAAACACCTGACAATGTAAAAGTTCTGAGTTGTCGTTGGGTTTACAGACGTAAACAAACTAACCTGGCCTTCTTGTACAAGGCCAGGTTAGTTGCAAGAGGTTTTGAACAAACTTTTGGAGAAAATTTTAATGAAATTTTTAGTCCCACAGTATCTGGGGAAGCACTAAAAATAACCCTTGCAATTGCCAGCAATAGGAATTTAAAGGTTAAACACTTTGATGTGAACACTGCATATCTCCATGCAGACTTGGATGAGAAAGTTTATATGTCTGCTATCCCAGGGTTTGAAACCGACCTTCTGAGGGGTCTTATCTTCTTAAGAAAAGTCTTTATGGTCTTAAGCAAAGTGCCCGTAACTGGAACTTGCATTTGGACAAAGTATTGACAAAGTTAGATTTTGTTGCCAATAGGTTTGATCCTTGTTTATACTCAAAAGGAAGTGGAGATAAGCAAATGTTTGTGGTAATTTATGATGATGATGTGTTATGCATTGGTTCTGAAGAACAAGTTGAAAAAGTATTTCAGAGTCTGAACAATGTGTTGAAAATCAAGAATCTTGGAGATGTTAATAAACATCTTGGCATAAATATTGCCAGAACTGAAGATGGTTTTGAATTAAACCAAACTGACAAGATTTATGATCTTTTGAGGAGAACCAGAATGGAAAATGCAAACAGTATTAATACACCCATGGCACTTCAGTTTTTGCAACATGTAGATGGAGAAGTGTTCGATAATAAATTTATCGTTCAGTTATAGGTTCTTTGTTGTACATTGCAAATAACACAAGGCCCGATGTTTCTTTTTCTGTTGGTATTCTAAGTCAAAGGATTCAGAATCCTTCACATACAGACTGGGCTGGAGTGAAAAGAGTACTGAGATATTTAAAAGAAACAGCAGAAAAAGTGTTCAGAATTTGTCCGGATGATAAAGAATGTTTAACAATACATTGCGACAGTTCCTTTGCCAATTTAAAAGAAAATAAACCTGTTACTGGTTTTGTAATAAAATATGCAAATACGCCTGTGTGTTGGAAGAGCAGAAGACAGAAAATTGTGGCTCTTAGTACTGGTGAAGCCGAATTCTCTGCGTTGTCGGACGCTTTGACATCAGCAGAATGGTTAGAGTCTTTAATTGGAAGTCTAAACATTAATTTAGAATTGCCAATGAAAGTTTTTGTTGATTCTCAAACCTGCATTGCTTTGGGTAAAAGTCAAAATTTAAACTCAAAGTCCAGGTACATTAATGTGAGGTATTCGAATGTACAACAGTTTGTTAAAGACAAAAGAATTGTTCTCGATTATGTTCCTTCAACTGAAAATGTTGCGGATATTTTGACCAAACCTCTTAATTTTGAAAAGCACAATGAGTTTTGTGAGAAACTGAATTTACAAATGTGAACCAATATAATTTTGTGGAGGAGTGTTGAAAGTATTATGTTGCAAAATTATATTGGTACCTTTAAGTGTTTCACTGATGTTAATTTGATTGTAATAAGGTACAGTTGAGTTGCTCACCAATTAGATTCCTGGAGAAAGGTGGGGTCTCATTGTTTTGTCCTTAAATACTTCTTTCTATTTTGTATTCTTTCCCTTTGTGGATTTTCCCTATGAGGATGTTCCCTATGTGGATGTTTTCCCTGTGTGGATTTTCTCCTGTGTGGATGTTTTATTTTATGCTTACAATGAAGTAAGTTACTTTCATACCAAGGATTTTCTCAGGGACCACATTACTTCTGGGCTGAGCTGAAGCTGCTGCATTTTTTACTCTGCTAAAGGAGGTTTGTGTTTGTACCTGGAAAACTACCCAAACCCTGACGGGCCCTTCCATTTGGAATACACTCCCTAGTGAAATCAGGGTGACTCCTTATCTGCTCTCCTCGAGAATTGAGAATTAAGAGAATTGTCCTGGAATTGAGAATTGTCAGTTAAGCGACCTTGGACTGGAACTCTGCGCTATGATTTGGATTTGCGGACTCAGACTCGGTTGTGTTAATATTTCAGGGCCAATATTGTTAATGTATTTTTATTGCTGTTGACCTGTTTGTGTTAATAGTTGTGTTTTAACTGTTTCTTTTGTCGGCATCTAATGACTGCCAGTTGTGAGCTGCCCTGAGTCCTCTTCAGGGTTTAGAAGGACTGGATACGAATGCTCTAAAGCAGTGTTTCCCAACCGCTGTTCCGGGGCACACTAGTGTTCCGTGACGGATCATCTGGTCTGCCGCGGAAAACGTCTCCCCCTCCTGCCGAACTACTGCTGCTTGGGGGAGGAGGAGGAGGAGGAAGGGCTGGGCGACAGCAAAGAAGAAGGGGCCGGGGTGCCGCCTCCTTCGGCCGTTTCCCCAGCCAGCCTCCAATTGAGGGAGGGCGGGGAACAGAAGGAGGCGCTGGTGTGGTACACAGCATGGGTGAGCATGGCCTACATGGAGCCTGGCACCAACTGCACAATGTGGGGCCGCGAGGAGACCGGACGCTACGGGGCGGGCTCGCCCAAGGTGAGCTCTCAGGGCCTGGTGAGCATCCCGCGCAGCAGGGTGGCCCGCTACATGGAAGGCTGCGGGCCCGGCGTGAGCTTCCATGTGCCCGGCTTCGGAGGGAGCGAAGGGCGAGCGCCAAGGCTCCCCGCATGGCGAGGCCATCCGGGGCGCCTCTGCCACTTGCCTTTTCTCCCTCCCTGTCCCACCCCTCCCCCTCGCTCTCTTTCCTCCCTTCCTCTCTTCTTCCCTTCCTTCCTTCCCTTCCATCCTTCCTTCCCTCCCTCCCTTCTGTTTGTTCTTCCTCTCTCCCTCCCTCCTTCCCCTTCCTTCCTCAGCTCTTTCCTTTCTCCCTCCCTTCCTTCCTTCCGGCGCAGGCATGGAGTGAGCACGGAGCTGTGGGTAAGGGAGCAGGGAGTCTGCCTCCCTGTCCCTCCCTCTCGCTCTCCCTTCCTTCCCTCCCTCTTGGCTCCCCTCTCTCCTTCCCCTTCCTCATCCCCTTCCTTTCTCCTTTCTTGCCTTCTTTCCTTCCTTTTTCCTCCCTCCTTCCCCTTCCTTCCTCATCCCCTTCCTTTCTTCCTTTCCTTCCTTTCTCCCTTCCTTATTGCCTTGCCTTTTTTCCTTCCTTTTTCCTCTTTCCCTCTTCCCTTCTTTCCTTTTCTTCATCTCCTTCATTCCTTCCTTTCTTCTCTTCCTTTCTCACCTCTTTCCTCATCCACAATATCTGGTTTGAAATGGCTTATCTGAATTCACACTGCCAGATAATCCAATTCAAAATCCCACATTTTCTGCTTTAAACGGGCATTTATGGCAGTGTGGACTCAGATAATCCAGTTCAAAGCAGATATTGTGGGATTTTCTGCCTTAATATTCAGGATTATAGGGCTGTGTGGAAGGGCCCTGGCTTACCTGAGGCCCTTTCCACACAGCTGAATAAAATCCCATGTTATCTGCTTTGAACTGGATTATATGGCAGTGTGGACTCGGATAACCCAGTTCAAAGCAGATATTGTGGGCTTTTCTGCCTTAATATTCGGGGTTATAGGGCTGTGTTGAAGGGTCATGGCAGAAGGAGGTTGGACTGGATGGCCCTTGGAGGTCTCCTCCTACTCTAGGAACCTATTATTATTATTAGTAGTAGTAGTAGTAGAGGCTGAATGAATATTATCATTATTATTATGAATAAATTCAGGGGCTTATTATATTCACATTTAGTTGAATTCAGTCTTAAAATATATGGCTCTCACTGAAATAAATTTCCAAATATTTTGCTTTTATGGCTCTCTGATTTTAAAAAAGTTCCTGACCCCTGTTGTAGGGGAACTATAAATCCCAGCAACTACAATTCCCAAATGACAAGGTCTATTTTCCCCAAACTCCATCTGTGTTCACTTTTGGGCATATTGAGTATTCATGCCAAATTTGGTCCTGATCCAACATTGTTTCAGTCCACAGTGCTCTCTGGATATAGGTGAACTACAACTCCAAAACCCAAGGTCAATGCCCACCAAACTCTTATAGTATTTTCTCTTGGTTATGGGACTTCTGTGTGGGAAGTTTGTGTCTTTCTGCCATTCCTGCCAGGATATCCATGTTGTGTTCATCGAAACAGGCCCAAGTTTCACACTGCGTGTATAAATACATTTAAAAACATATTAACTATATGTATTAATGTGTTAGAGTGTCATTTTGTGTCATTTTCGTTGGTGGTGTGCCCCAGGATTTTGTAAATGTAAAAAATGTGCCGCAGCTCAAAAAAGGTTGGGAAACACTGCTCTAAAGAAGAATAAACTGAGACTACTGATTAAGGAGAAAAATTGATCGCTCTCAACAAACATTGGAACTTTAACATCGTTTTTTCATGGCCGATGTTTGAATTAGAATAGTAGTACCAAGGGCAGAAATGTGCTTATATAGGAATGTCTAAATGGAGTAGAATAATAATAATAATAAGGTATAAGCACCAACAAATAGAGTGAGAGGCTTGTGGATTTAGGCCCATGTCTGTTGGTTTGTTAGTTTCATTTGTGTGTGTGTCTATGTAAGAGTGTTTCTAATTTATTTTTGTACTTTGTAGTAGTAACTAGTTAGGGAGCCGCATAGTTTCAGCATCCTGCATTGTAAAAATGTCTGCTTCTTTTTATTTATTTATTTAGAACATTTATACAACATTGTGATTCTGGATAGAAAACAAACAACAACATAACATTGCTTGAGTCCACAGTGTTCTCTGGGTGCAGGTGAACTACAACTTCCAAACTCAAGGTCAATTCCCAAGCAAACCCTTTCAGTACTTTCTGTTGGTAATGAGAGTTCAATATGCCAAGTTTAGTTCAATTCCATTGTTGCAAGACTTCAGGATTCTCTTTGATTGTGTGTTCACTATAAATCCCAGAAACTGTAACTCCCAAATGTCAAAGTCTATTTTCCCCAAACTCCATCTGTGTTCACATTTGGGCATATGGAGTATTCATGCCAAGTTTGGTCCTGATCCAACAATGTTTGAGTCCACAGTGCTCTCTGGATATAGGTGAACTACAACTCCAAAACTCAAGGTCAATGCCCACCAAACTCTTATAGCATTTTCTCTTGGTTATTTTATTTATTTATTTATTTATTTATTAGATTTGTTAGCCGCCACTCCCAGTTGCTCGGGGCGGCTTACATCGACATAAAATCTTTATTTATTTATTTATTTATTTATTTACTTGGATTTGTCCATCGCCACTCCCATCTGGCTCGGGGCGACTTCCACACAGTAAAAAAACACTGTAAATACACAGTTAAAAACACAATTAAAAGCATATGCAGGAGGGCCGAAAAGGAAGGAAGAGGGGCCGGGCAAGGCGGGTGGGTGGTTGGCATCCTCGAAGGGACTGACAGGCTTGACCCTGAAGGAGACCCTGGCGGGGGTCTCTCCCTTCTTTCCTCTTCCTTCCTTCCTCACTTCACCCTTTCCTTCTCCTTCTCTCCTTCCTTTTCCCTCCCTCTCTCCCCTTCCTTCTTTCCTCCATTCTCCCTCTTCCTTCCTCTTTCTTCCTTCCTTTCTCTCCCTTCAACCTTTCCTTCTCTCCTTCATCTTCCCTCCCTCTCTCCCCTTCCTTCTTTCCTCCATTCTCCCTCTTCCTTTCTCCCCCTTCACCCTTTCCTTCTCCTTCTCTCCTTCCTTTTCCCTCCCTCTCTCCCCTTCCTTCTTTCCTCCATTCTCCCTCTTCCTTCCTCTTCCTTCCTTCCTTTCTCTCCCTTCACCCTTTCCTTCTCTCCTTCATCTTCCCTCCCTCTCTCCCCTTCCTTCTTTTCTCCATTCTCCCTCTTATTTCCTTTCTCTCCCTTCACCCTTTTCTTATCCTTCTCTCCTTCCTTCTTTCCGCCATTCTCCCTCCCTCTTCCTTCCTCTTCTATTGTTTTTCCCCAAGTCTTCCTTTCCTTCTCCTTCCTTTCTTTTCACTTCCATCTCTCTCTCCTTCTTTCTTTTCTTCTTTTCCCTTCATTATTTTACCTTTTCCTCACTCCCTTTCCCCCACGCTTTCCTTTCTTCCCGTCCCATTTCCGTCTTTCTTTCCCCCTCCTTGTCTCTCTCCTGCTTTTCTTTTTTTCCTTTTCCATAGTTCGTTGTTCTTTTCTTTCTCCCTCTCCCCCTCCCTCCTTTATTTCCTCTATCTTTCCTCCCTTCCGTCTTCTCTTCCTTCCCAGAGTCCTGAGCATGCCTTTTGCAGAGCCAGGTCTGAAGTGTCCCGTCATTCTTCTGGGGGAATCCTTTTCTCATACTATGTACGTACAGTATATACTCACATTTAGTTGAATTCAGTCTTCAAATATATATTACAGTATATGGCTCTCACTGAAATAAATCTCCAAATATTTTGCTTTCATGGCTCTCTGAGCCAAAAGGGTTCCTGACCCCTGGTGTACACAAAGCAAAACAACTGTGTGAATAAACCCAATGGTAACCAGATAGTTATAGACTACGTGCAAAGACCATAGACTCGCTACACAGTATTATTCAAAATAATACTCGCGCAAGCTCGACCCGTGCCCCTCCGTGCTGATTCGAGCTTGCGCGGAGGGGCTACGAGGCCCTCTGTTGAATATAGTCAACTGCTCCCTTGAGCAAGGAGTTTTTCCAGAGGAGTTGAAAGAGGCGGTGGTCAGTCCATTGCTGAAGAAGCCCGGGTTAGATCCCGCGGCTCCCTCCAGTTACCGCCCAGTGTCCAATCTTCCGTACCTGGGCAAGGTAATTGAGAGGGCAGCGATGGACCAGCTGCAGGCATTCTTGGATGAGACAACCTGGCTAGACCCCTTCCAGTCCGGCTTCCGTTCGGGCCATGGGACAGAGACTGTCCTGGTCTCCATCACAGACCTACTCCGCTGCCATTTGGACCGAGGCGGATCGGCGCTGCTCATGTTATTGGACCTCACGGCAGCGTTTGATACTGTCGATTACCAACTTTTGACACACCGCCTGGCGGTAGCGGGGGTAAGGGGGACAGCCCTCAACTGGCTGTCCTCCTTCCTCCAAAACCGCCTGCAGCAAGTGAAGTGGGGAGGGGTGGTCTCCGAGGGCTCCCCTCTATTTTGTGGGGTCCCTCAGGGGGCCATTCTCTCCCCGCTCTTATTTAACATCTATATGCGACCACTTGCCCAATTGGTGCGGAGTTTTGGGCTGGAATGTCATCAGTACGCTGTTGATACCCAGCTCATTCTGAGGATGGACCCCGGGGTGGTCTCTGTACCCGATAATTTCCATCTCTGCCTAGAGGCCGTTACTGGATGGCTGCGAGCCAGTAAGTTGAAGGTGAACCCGGCGAAGACGGAGATCTTGTGGCTGGGCCGCCCGGAGGGGGTAGAGACCCAGCTGCCGACGTTCGACGGTGCGGCCCTCTGTCCGCAACCATCTGTCAAAAGTTTGGGGGTCCGGCTGGACGCCCAGCTGTCAATGGAGGCGCAGATTGGCTGCGCCTGCAAGACAGCCTTCTTCCATCTGCGTCTGGCAAAACGTCTGGCTCCTTACCTCTCCCGCTGCGACCTGGCCACGGTGATCCAAGCCACGGTCATCTCGAGGCTCGACTACTGTAATGCGCTGTACATTGGCCTACCCTTGACGGCGATCCGGAAACTTAAGCTGGTGCAGAACGCTGCAGCCCTCCTGCTCTCAGGAGCCTTAAGATCTGATCACATGACTCCACTCTTGCGCGAGCTGCACTGGCTTCCAATTGAAGCCAGTGCAAGGTGTTAGTTCTAACTTTCAAGGCCTTATATGGTTTGGGGCCAGTGTACCTGAGGGAGCAGCTTACCCCTTATGTGCCTAGGAGATCACTGCGCTCAGAGGGGCTCAATCTATTGGATGTGCCCAGTATTAGGGTCTGTAGACTGGACACTACCCGCCGGAGGGCGTTCACCGTAGTGGCACCAACTCTGTGGAACAGCCTTCCTGAAGAGACACGGGCCACTCAGGCCCTTCTGCCGTTCCGCAGAGCAGTAAAAACGTGGCTGTTTAGAAAGGCATTCGGCCCATAGCCGATTGCCGTCTATCGTACCCGCTGTCCTGCTGCTAGCTAGCCACTGTACTGCAGCTTGGTCTGCAATTTGTTTTTAGTCGGGGGATTGAAATTGTTTAATATATTTTAATGTATTTTAATGCATTTTATGTGTTTTATGTTTTATTTTGTCACTCTTGTAAACCGCTCTGGGCTCCAGAGAGAGCGGTATACCAAGTTGAACTTAATAAATAAATAAATAATAATAAATAAAATATATCTGTATTCTAGATCAAAAAAAGAGAACACTCAAGGTGGCCAGCCCCGCATAACATGTATATCAACATCACAAGTTCAAATACAAAAGCATGTATATCACTGGTGGAGGCGATGGAACAACCCCAAAGTACTTGCCCAGTGAGGAAAGTTGGTGCTAGAGCTTGTGTCCGCTCCTTGGGGATCTCCCAATGATGAAGAGGAGCCTGTGAGTGCAAGGCGTTTGCCTGCACAAAATACCGGACGCCAGTCAATGACGTGTCCGGGCGCCGAAATGAAGCGTCGTTCTGAAGCGGCAATGCGGAAATGCTGGGACAAAAGCACACGGGCGGGGTGTGGGGGATCCGTGGAGGGAAAATGAGGATGGAGTCGGGGAAATCCCCAATTAGGCCCTCCAGAGGGAAATCCCGGCGTCCTCTCGCGAGGCTTCGTGCTATGTGAAATCAACAGGTGGGAATCCCGGGACATCAGAACACGGAAGGGGATGATGGGTTCTCGATAAGGAAGGTAGGATTCAAGGCATCAACACAAAGAAATCTGGTGATGAGCGTAAATGCTCAGTGGGGAAAATTTCCCCAGGAGAAACAAGGGAGGAGAGGCGGATGTGGCTTCTCCTTCACTTGGAAGCTCGGTGGTAAGCTGAGCCAACGGCAAGCTATTGCTGTATTTTCCGCGGCCACATTATAACCGTTGCGGGTTCGTTTTTCAAGGCTCATAGGTTAAGACCAAGCAACAGTCACTACAAATATTAAATTACAGAGAATCAATATTCAGGCAATATCAATGAGAAACACAAATACACAGCCCATAGTAATACATTTAGAGTAAAATACATGCCATTTTAGGTGATGGAATACACATAACCCTGCTCTGTGTGGAGAAGGGTGACCCAAAGGTGACGACATAGATGAACAGAGAGTATTTATAGTAAAATGGAGCTAATACAGATGGGGTCATTGAGGCCAGCTGGCCACTCTGTATTAAGGCGGAGAATCCGCCAATTTTGAAAGAATACAAAATGTTGAACAATTATAAAATCTCATCATGGCAATAATAAATTAAAATAATAATAAATACAGTGATATAAAACAATAATAATGTGAAGCAACCTAAAAACAAACTAAATGAAATATATAAAATAAACTTTTTAATAAGTTTTTTAAATAAATGTGTGTATGTAGATTTCACTTTATCTTTTACTTTAATATGTTGTTTTGGGGATAATTTGTATTATGGTACAAAAATTGCACAATAATAATGCTTTACTCATGTTCCTGCAGAACACTGTGTGCACACATGTAGCACCCCAGTTCTCTTTCGTGCCTGGAGGGCAGGGGGCAGCACCGGGGGTCCCACTTGCATTGGAGCCAGTTGAATCTGAGGAGGATTTGGAGGGGCTGGAAGAAGGGGATTTTGAGGTAGCTGGGCCTTCTTCCCCCACAGAAAGCCTGGCCTGGGATGACGGCTGGCCTGATCCTTACGATATGCAGGAAGGCCAGACGGAATTCGAAAGCAGTGATAGTGAAGATTACGAGCGGCCGGGGGGGCGAGGCTCGCAAGAAAGAATGTGGGAAACAACCGAGGGAGAGGCCCGGGAAGCAGATGGGGAGTTCGACTCTCACGAAGATAGTGAACCAGGTGCTGGGAGGCAAGGCCGAACCTTTGATAGGAGACGGAGCATTGAGACTAGCAGGAATGGGTTGGTTCCACAGCCTAGACCGGCAGAGGTCCCGCAGCACAGATTGGAGGAGGAGAAGCCTAGAGCGTCGGGGGCCTCGCCAAGGGGATTAAGTATAGGATCCGTGGGAACGGATCCTCAGTACCTCGGCCACGTCTATCCTATGCAGACGTGTAGCGAGCCAAGACCACGTAGCTAAGTTTGGGCTAGTGGCCTGCCAAGGAGTGCCTTGAATCTTGTAACTTTGCTTTGTTCCTGATCCGCTTGGGTTTAGCGGAGCCTTGCCAAGTCTTTGCCAAGTCTTTGGAAACTTTCATGCCAAGTTTGTTTTTGGACATTACCTTTTACCTACTGGATTACTTTTGATACTTTTATGGACAATTACCTTTTTCAACTGTTTCTTATTATAATAAAGTAGTTAGCGGATTACCGTCTCTGTGTGTGTGATTAAGGGGCCGGCCAAGGTCTTGCATTGTGACAACACACAAAACATCCCTCTGTATATACAGTATACATGTATGTGTATGTATGTATATTAAAATTCCTTGCCTCAACTCACCCACTTCTCCCTCCATTTGCAAAGAGTTACCAAGGTTCTGTTTTAGTCTAACTCTCAGGGAAAGGGGATATAATTATTGTGTATGTGTGTGGGTTTATATGTACTGTATGTTGAATCCTTCCTTTCACACCAACTCACTCTCCCCACTTGCGTTCTGTTTTGTTTCACCATAATCTCCCTCATATTATGTACATATATAGGGGGAGGGGGGAGTATGTGTATGTAACATTTTCTTCTTGCCTCGACTCATCCATTTTCCTTCCACCAAACCCCATTTCTCAATTTGTGGAGAGCTACTTGCACTTAAAGTATTATATGTGTGTGTATATATATTCTGTGTTTGTCCTGCTTAATGGTGGGATCTGCTTTACTGGTTTGTTGGCGCCATTTCTCCAGGTTGTGCGCCTGATTAGGGTGTATGCCAGCAGATCATTGTGCAATGTGTCCAGCCAGTGTTGCTTCGGTCGTCCCTTTCGTCTCTTGCCAGGCACTCCTAAATCAAGAGCAGTCTTGCGAATGGACTCATCTTCACCTCTGAGAGTATGGCCATACCATCTATTTCAAACTACAGGGAAGGAGATTCCACCTGAACATGAGGAAGAACTTCCTCAACGAGAGAGAATTGTTCAGCATCTCTCTCTCTCTCTCTCTCTCTCTCTCTCTCTCTCTCTCTCTCTCTCTCTCTCTCAATGGATCTCTCTCACACACACTCAACGCCCTCTGCTCCGGAGTGTGGTGGGTGGAGGCTCCTTCCTTGGAGGCTGGGTGGCTATCTGGGGGAGGGGGGCTTTGAATGAGATTTTCGTACTTCTTGGCACAATGGGGTTGGACTGGATAGCCCACGAGGTCTCTTCCAACTCTAGGATTCTATGATTCTACTAGCTGTACCCTGCACGCGTTGCTGTGCCATAGTCAGCTATCCCCTTCTACACACATGGTGTGTGTGTGTATATGTGTGCTGATGTTTGTATATGGGTATATGTGTTTTGTGTATGTTTATGTTCTTATGTATATGTGCATGTATATATGTGTGTTTGTGTGCATGTCTTCATGTATGTGTGTGTGTGTTGATGTGTGTGTTTATATGTGTATGTTTGTGTTCTTATGTATATGTGGATGCTTATATGTGTGTATGTGTGCATGTGTGTATGTCTTTATGTATATGTGTGTATGTGTGTGGTGATGTTTGTGTGTATATGTGTGTATGGGTATGTTGTGTATGTGTGTGTTCTTATGTATATGCATGCATATATGTGTATGTGTGCATGTCTTTATGTATATGTGTGTGAGTATGTGTGTGCTGATGTGTGTGTGTGTGTATATATGTGTATAATGTTTATGTGTGTGTTATGTATGTGTGCATGTACATATGTGTGTATGTGTGCATGTTTTCATGTATATGTGTGTGTATATGTGTGGTGATGTTTGTGTGTATATCTATATGTTTGTGTATGTTTTCTCTCTTTCTGTCTCTTTCTGTCTCTTTTTCTCAGTCTCTCTGTTTTTCTCTCTCTTTCTCTCTATCTCTCTGTCTTTATCTCTCTCTGTCTCTCTTTCTCTCTCTCTCTTTCTCTCTCTGTCTCTCTCTCTCTCCTCCCCCTCATTTCCTTCCTCCCCCCTCCCTGTCCCCTCCCTTACTGATGGCAGCTGCCTTCCCCGCCCGGTTCTTCCTCCTCCTCTGCCTCCTCGTCCTCCGCCTCCAAGCCAGCCTCCGTCTCCTCCCTCCTCTGGTTCTTCCTCCACGGTGGCCCGGCTCCCTCCCTCCCTCCATTCTCTGCCCCCGCCGGTGTTCGGCAACAGTGGCGGGGGAGGCGGAAGGAGGAAGCGGAGGAGGAGCAAGGGAGCCAGCTCCTCCTCCCTGCCCGGCCCCCTCCCTCCCTTCTGTTCCTGAGGAGGAGGAGGCAAGGGTGAGTGTTGGCTGCCATGCTCGAACGTTCTAAACGTTCGCGCTGGCAGCAGAGAGGGCGGGATGGGAAGTCCATTGCCGGTTTTTAGGGGGTTGTGTTTGGGGATGTTGTGAGGGAGTGAGGGCCGGTTTTTTGGCCCACGAATGTACCTCTGGGTATGGTTGTCTTTGTTGTCGATTATCGTGGTTCTGGGACGTATAGTTTCTTTGTCTATGATCGTCAATGCACGGACCTTCTCTTTATATATATAGATGTGTGATTCACTTAGTTTGTCAGCAATTAGACCAGTACCAAAGTGTTGCCAGATGTCATAATTGCAGATGTGGTCAAGACGTGTGACGCTACCTGAAAATCGTAGCATTCTGCTTCCTTTGGTAGATAGACGGCTTTGGTCGCCTTGGTGGATGACCTCCGCCGGGAACTGGACAAGGGGAGTGTGACCCTGCTGGTTCTCTTGACAGCTCAGCAGCTTTCAATACCATCGATCATGGTGTCCTTCTGGGCCGACTCTTTAGCATGGGACTTGGGGGCACGGCCTTGTTGTGGCTCCAGTTCTTCCAGGAGGGTCATTCCCAGTTGGTGAAGCTGGGGGACACCTGCTCGGACCCATGGCCGTTGACCAATTGGGTCCCGCAAGGTTCCATTCTGTCCCTCATGCTTTTTAACATCTACATGAAACCGCTGGGCAAAGTCATCCGAAGTTTTGAAGTTTGGTGCTATCTCTATGCGGATGACACCCAACTCTGCTACTCCTTTTCACCTAAATCCAAGGAAGCCCCTCAGATGCTGGACCAACGCCTGGCTGCTAAGATGGTCTGGATGAGGACAAACAGGTTGAAGATCAATCCTGACAAGAACATAAGAACATAAGAACATAAGAAGAGCCATGCTGAATCGGACCTCAGCCCATCTAGTCCAGCATTCTGTATCACACAGTGGCCCCCAGTTGTACACGGGGATCTCGAGCAGAAGGGAGGGCAAAACCCTAACCTGCTCCCGACCCCCCACAACCAGTACCCAGGGAAATCCTGCCTACCTCAACCAACTCCGAGGTGGCACTTGAATGTCCTTTTCAGTAACTACCGATACACTTGGTATCCATGAATCTGTCTAATCCTGCCTTGAAGTTGTTCAGGCTGACAGCTGTCACAACCTCTTCTGGAAGTGAGTTCCATAACCCAATGACCCTCTGGGTGAAGAAATATTTCCCTTTATTAGTCCTAATTTTCCTACCTTGGAGCTTCAGGGAGTGCCCTCTAGTCCTAGTGTTTTGCGACAAAGAAAATAATTTTTCTTTATTCACCTTTTCTATCCCATGCATGATTTTATACACTTCGATCAAGTCACCTCTTAGACGCCGTCTTTCAAGGCTGAAAAGACCAAGGCATTGCAACCTGGTTTCATAAGGGAGCTGCTCCATCCCTTGGATCATTTTTGTTGCCCTTTTCTGTACCTTTTCCAGTTCTGTTATATCCTTCTTAAGGTGCGGAGACCAGAATTGTACACAGTACTCCAGATGTGGCCTCACCATAGATTTGTAGAGAGGCAATACAACATTTGCCGACCTATTTTCGATTCCCTTTCTGATCATGCCTAGCATAGAATTTGCTTTTTTCACTGCTGCTGCGCACTGGGTTGACATCTTCATTGAGCTGTCCACCAAAACCCCAAGATCCCTTTCCTGGTCTGTCTCGGAAAGCTTTGACCCCATCAATTGGTAGGTGTATTTGGGGTTCTTTGCCCCGATGTGCATGACTTTACACTTGTTTAGGTTAAAATGTATTTGCCACTTTGTTGCCCATTCACTCAATTTCGAGAGATCTTTCTGGAGCTCTTTACAATCAGTTTCATTTTTAACTACCCTGAACAATTTAGTGTCGTCTGCAAACTTTGCTACCTCAGAATTCACTCCTACATCCAGATCATTAATGAATAAATTAAAAAGTAACTGACCCAAAACTGAACCTTGGGGTACGCCACTTCTCACCTCTTTCCACCCAGAGAAATGTCCGTTTATTACCACCCTTTGTTTCCTACAGTTTAGCCAGGTTCCAATCCAGGACAAGACCTGTCCCCTGATTCCATGGCTGAAGAGCTTATTTAGGAGCCTTTGGTGAGGGACTTTGTCAAAAGCCTTTTGAAAGTCAAGGTAAACAATATCAATTGGGTCCCCTTTATCTATGTGTTTATTTACACCCTCAAAGAATTCTAACAAGTTAGTAAGACATGATTTGCCTTTGCAGAAACCATGTTGATTTTCTTTCAGCAATGCCTGTTCTTCTATGTGCCTAGTAATTTTTTCTTTAATAATGGTTTCCATCACTTTGCCTGGAACTGAGGTTAAACTGACTGGTCTGTAATTTCCTGGATCACCTCTGGATCCTTTCTTGAAGATCGGTGTTACATTTGCCTCCCTCCAGTCCTCGGGTACAGTGCCTGATCTTAGAGAAAGGTTATATATCTTAGCTAGAAGTTCAGCAATTTCGCACTTGAGTTCCTTAAGAACTCTAGGGTGGATGCCGTCTGGACCTGGTGATTTGTTGACATTTAGTAAGGCATGTGAGAACATCCTCCTTGTTTATCTCTATCTGTTTTAATTCATTTAATTCCCTCCCTGAAAAAACTGACTCAGCTGCAGGCATATGTTGTCTGTCCTCCTGTGTGAAAACGGAGGCAAAGAAGTCATTTAGCCGCTCAGCAATCTTCTTGTCTTCACTGATTTCCCTTTCTGACCATTGTCATCGAGTGGCCCAACTGCTTTTCTAGTTGGGTTCCTGCTTCTGATGTACTTAAAGAAGT
The DNA here is from genome assembly GCA_030556195.1 of Anolis apletophallus. NCBI lineage: Eukaryota > Metazoa > Chordata > Lepidosauria > Squamata > Anolidae > Anolis > Anolis apletophallus. The sequence continues at coordinate 141,528,968 of JARBWK010000009.1, read as the reverse complement.
TTTTGTTATTTTTTAAAATATTCTTTGCTATATGTGCCTCAAAATCTCTCTTGGCTTTCCTGACTGTTGCTTTGCATTTAGTTTGCCAGAGCTTGTGTTCCTTTCTGTTCTCCTCGGTAGGAAGAGCCTTCCATTTCTTAAATGAGTTTTTCTTCTTTCCAATCACATCTTTTACTTCATTTGTAAGCCATACTGGTGTCCTTTTGGACTTTCCATGCCTCTTTCTTTTTATTGGAATGCAGTCTCCAAGCATTTTGGAGGGATTAGATTTTTTTACTGCTCCTTTTAGTTTGTTCTTTACAATGTTTCTCATTTTGGTGAAATTCCCTTTGTGAAAGTTTAATGTCTCCGTGTTAGTTTTCACTGACAGTTTGCTATCCAAACTTAAGTTGAAGGTTATTGTGTTATGGTCACTGGTACCTATGGGCTCAGTTACAAGGACATCTTGAACGAGATCTTGTTCATTTGTTAGCACCAAGTCCAGGATCCCCTTTCCCCGCATGTCGAGGAACCTTGTCTCTCTTTCATGCGTAGAACAAGAATTTAGCCAATCTATTTGGGGATAGTTGAAGTCCCCCATTATGACTAATTTATTGCTTTTTGAGGCCTGTTTAATTTCATTTTCCAGATAGCAGTCTGCCTCTGGAGTTTGGTTGGGAGGGCGATAGCAGATCCCTAGTGCTAGATTAGTTTTTTGTCCTGGGACTTTTATCCACAATGTTTCTGTAGGTGAGTTTGAATTTTCTTGAAGTTCTAATTAATGAGATTCTAGCTCTTCATTTATGTACAAGGCCACACCGCCACCATTTTTCCCTATCCTGTCTTTCCTGTACAGTTTATAACCTGGAATCTTTGTGTCCCATTTGTTTTCCTCCGTCCACCAGGTTTCTGTTATGCCAATAATATCAATATTTTTTTCTTTTGCCAAATATTCCAACTCCCATATTTTTGTTCGAAGGCTTCTAGCATTTGCGTACAGACATTTATATTTATTTATCTGGTGCACTTTCAACTTTGGCTGTTTGTGAGAATTTGTAGAAGGCCTACCATGTCCTACCTCTCGACTACTACTATCTATCTTTTCTGTTGACTCAGCCATTTGTGTGTAGATTTTGTCCTCCATACTTGGCATTTCACCCTCTCGAACCGGAAGCTGCCCAGCTCCTGTCGACAGAGGTCCTCCAGGCCAGTTGCACGTCAGATAAGGGTACAGGGTGGCAACCTGTGCTTGACAGTGTCTCACTCCCCCTGAAGACACAGATCTGCAGCTTGGGAGTCCTCCTGGATTCAGCGCTGATGCTTGATGCTCAGGTGTCAGCGGTGTCCGGGTTAGCCTTTGTACAACTAAAACTTGTGCGCCAGCAGTGACCGTACCTCGTGAAGTCTGATCTGGTCACGGTGGTCTATGCCTTAGTTATCCCTAGATTGGACTATTGCAATGTGGGGCTGCCCTTGAAGATGGCCCAGAACTGGAACGAATTACAGGGAACAGTCTACCCTCCTGTTTAAGGAGCTCCATTGACTGTCATTCATTTGCCGGTCTCAATTCAAGGTGCAGGTTATCACCTACAAAGAACCCTAACAGAAACTAACCGGGAAGGTTGCAGCAACAACTGAGAGACAAACTAACAGGATAGCATATATTATACAATAATTAAACAAAATACAACATCATGATATGGTATGACAATATTATTCACCCATCATGGATATTAGTCGGTCAAGAATATATATCCCCAAGGTTGGGTTCCTATCGGTGGTAGATCTTCCTTGAAGTGGATATATTCATATAAACAGTTCAATGACGCAAACCTGGATAATCCGGGATAAATCCAGCATTGAATCAATAAAAAAGGAGGCTATCCAGTAATGTCCGAGTAGACAGTTCACTAGTAAAGTCCTGGAAAGTCCAATAAATCCAAATAAACAGTTCAATAACACAGTTCTGGATAATCCGGGACAAAATGTGTAGGTCTCATTGGTATGCACCCCCTTGTTGACAGCTGTTTCCACTCCAGGTCGTTTTTAATCGTTGTTGTACATTGTGATGTTTTAATGATGTTTTATGCTATGTTTTAATCTGTGTTGCTGTTTTTATGTTGTTGTTTCGGTATCGTGAGCTGCCCCGAGCCTGCCGGGAGTGGCGGCATAGAAGCCGAGTAATAAATAAATAAATAAAATAAATAAAATTCAGTTAGTGCTGGAAAGCAATGTTTATCCGCTCGGAACCATGTAATCCACCACTCAGGTCTTCAGGCTTAAAAAAGGTAAGTCCACCAGGTAGATGTATTATAATATTATTGTAATTGGGAAATAATATTCATATCTGCCAGTGGTAAATTGTATCATAACATGTTGGAGAAGAAGATCACGAAATTAATTCAGTCGGACGAGGAAGTAGCTACATGGAATTCCCACTCGTTTCGATCCCGTAGGACAGTGTTTCTCAACCTGGGGGTCGGGACCCCCAGGGGGGTCACGAAAGGGTTAAGAACATAAGAAGAGCCATGCTGAATCGGACCTCAGCCCATCTAGTCCAGCATTCTGTATCACACAGTGGCCCACCAGTTGTACACGGGGATCTCGAGCAGAAGGGAGGGCAAAACCCTGACCTGCTCCCGACCCCCCACAACCAGTACCCAGGGAAATCCTGCCTACCTCAACCAACTCCGAGGTGGCACTTGGATGTCCTTTTCAGTAACTACCGATGAAGCAGCAAATTAGGGAGTTATGGAACTCCGGGTGGCAAGTTTACTTCTTACCAAACGGCGCGTAGACGTGCGGGCGCAAGGATGAGGAATCACGCAACAACTTCACTGCTCGTGTGAAATCAAAGAGATTTATTGCTAACACCAGCTGGTGGGGTTGCCAACAGAACAAGCTGTTATCAGGGGCAAACGGCCCCGGTCATTCTTAACACAAAGCTTATAAACCCTTCATGGCGGCATCCACAAAAGCCCGCCCTCCTTCATGGAATTTTCACAAACATCATTGGCTGGTGTTACATAGCATTTCATTAATCCAATAAAACATTACATTTTCATTAGCATCACACTTCAAACCCCTCCTATGTGTTAGAACAATGAACATTTCTAAGTTAGTTCTTTCTCACAGTACATTATCAGTGGCCGGGACTCTCATGTTCCCGATTAGCAACATTTCGCTTCTGCCTCTCCTTGCCAGCAATGGAGGGGGCAGAATCCCTCTGTACATGCGCAGTTCTTCTCCCTTTAGCACTGATGTCAACAAGTAGCACGCCTTGTACTGTTAAACCAATCTGAGCCTACGTTATCTCACGCTAGGCACGGGGTGTACTTTAGCAAATCATAGCCTTGATTAGAAGCACCAATCACAGTGTTACATTCACGGAGCAAGTGCCTGCCTGATTCTTGGCACAGAAACCCACTTTTCTAAGCTCTACACGTGTGCAGCATCACTCTCTGACCTTTCTCCTGCACAGAAAGTACCAAAACTGCTTTATTCCAGAGTTTTTCTTTTTTGTGGGTAACTCATCACAGGGAGTTACCTACACATACGTCTGGAACCCCTCAAGAGGACCAATTCACTCTCCAATCCCTCTTGACCACGGTTTCCACAGTCCGGACTGCATGCACACCTTTCACTGCATCTATGGATTTCTGCATTGCACAAGCACAACATTTCAGCAAAATTGGTAGGCAGCACATCATTATTAGTACAGAACATATAACCACAATGATTATCATTACAAGTGAGCGTAGCCAATGCAAATTCGGTAGCCAGCTCAACAAATTGCTCCAAAAATCACTTGGGGCTGAATACGTCTTCTGCACCTCTTTAGCAACACTCTGAATCTTGACCAGGTCAAGTTCAATGTCACCAGACTTATTTATGAAATGACAACAGGTTGTGTTTAACCACACACAGAACCCGCCTTGCTTGGATAACAGGTAATCCAAGGCTAATCTCTGTTGCATCGCAATTCTCGCAAGGGAATCTACCTCTACCTGTAACGAGGACATCCCTTCTAGAGTATC
>JARBWK010000009.1:141472856-141524852 GCA_030556195.1 Anolis apletophallus | reverse complement strand
CCGCCCATCAACTAGGCAGCGCCCTCTCAGTAGCAGCCCAACGGCCTGGAATGCCCTGCCGGGAGTGAGGCTAGAGCCATACGGGAGCTCGCCCCCTTCCGCAGGGCCTGTAAGACCTTCCTTTTTCAAGCAGGCCTTCGATTTGACATATAACGCCTCTGCTTTCAATCGACTTATGACTCTGTGTTACCGTTTTTTGTCACTTAGTGCAATTTTAACAATGTTTAATGATAATTTTTAGTATCATTTTTGTTATTTTTATGGTTATAGCATTGTTTTATTTTGTTCGGTGAGTCGGCATGAGTGTTGCCTGCCGATCACTATGTATGTCTTGTAACCCGCCACGAGCCCTCGGGAAGAGGCGGAATACAAATGCAAATAATAAATAAATAAATAAATAAATATTAAATCCAATTTAGTGAAAAACTTTCCTCCCCCCAACTGGCCTAACAAATCTTTGATCAGTGGTAAAGGGTAACAATTGGTAGTACTGATGGCATTCAGACCCCGATAATCGAGACACAACCGCAACTTCCCATCCTTCTTTTCCCGGAATAACACTGGCGCGGCAATAGAGACTCAGACCTTTGGATAAACCCTTTCCTTAAATACTCGTCAATCTGCTCCCTTAAGCTACTTTCTCCTGCACCGTCATAGCATATATCTTGGGCTTAGGCAATACTGCCCCTTCCTTAACCTCCACCGACATTGAACATTACGGAAGGGGGGAAGACTTTGGGCTAATATGGGGTTAAACACATCCAAAGATAATCCCAATATTCCTCGGGCACTCCTGCACCTTAACCAACTCCCTTTCTTTCCATATTCGGTTCACATTGCAAATTCCCAGTCCTCCAATCAATTTTAGGGTTAGCCTGCTCGGGCCATGGCAATCCTAATACAACCTCATGGCCCTTAATTGGTGCCACTACAAAGTCTATACTACCTTCCCAAGGGCCCACCCGGCCTTTCAAATCTTTAGTGCTCCAATAAAGACGGCCCCCACCAATAGAGGACCCATCTAACTGAGTAAAGATCACCGGCACTGGTAGTACTTTTTTAGTCTCCCCTAGACTATCAACCAACTTTGGCGACATAATGTTTTTCCGAACACCCACAATCAATCAATGCTTGTTTTTTTATTACCTCCCTCCTTTATACAATCCCAATGAACACTGTACACTTGGGGCACTCACCCTAACACTTTTTTTTTTTTTGAGTCCATATTGTCGCCTGTAGCTGCTTTAGCTGCAGCCAATTTTTTCTGATCCGCAACTGCTTCTGCTGGCACTGGATGCAAAATGACCTGGTTGGGAACAAATAAAACAAAAGCCCCTTCCCATCACAGGTTTCTTCATAACACTGGTACGACCGTCACTGCTACCACGCCTGGCCTCTCCTCCCGGAACCGTCCATCTCCAAAGTTGCGTCCTGGGCCTCTGGATTTCGCCGGTTGGAACTTCCGCCGTTGCACCTGGGCTAATATCCCTTCCACACTGCCTGCAAGCTGGATCCAACCGTCCACGTCACCCAGATCATCTCGATGTAAACACCATTCCAGGATCTCTCTCCGCAGACCATCCTTGAAAAGCTCCAGCAGCGTTGCCTGGGACCACTCAGCGACTTTACCTGCCAAACTCATAAACTCCTTCGCATACTCCGTCACAGATCGGGGCTGAACCAAGCTGCGCAATGCCTCTTTAGCTTTTATCCTCTCCAAAGGATCACGAAACGATTTCGATGGCTTGCAGGAAGGCCCGAACAGTTCTTAAACATGGATCCTTGCGATCATGGCATTGTACGTGCACCCATTCGGCCGCTGTCCCTTGAACACTCCTCCTCCAATGGCACGTACTACTGCAATCACTTTGGGTATAAATGACCGTAATCTTCCATATGGTCATTTACTGCAGCAATGAAAAAGGCCACCTTGCAAGCTTCTCCTTCAAATTCTACTCGCAAAGGTTCCTTCTTCAACCGCCCCTCCAAACTCTTGGGACTGTACTCCCCTCCCCTGGGGAGCCTCTGGCCTCCGAACTCTTCCCTCATCCCCGCTGGCTGCGGGGAGGTTCGGATACACCTCCCGAATGTGGTTTACCGGAACTGGACTTCCCCCTGACCCAGGGATCTCTTGGCCTTCCTCCAGAGGAACACCTTCAGTCCACACTCCCGGAGGAGATCTAGGACGCTCATCCGATGGACCACCATCCATCCAAGAGTAAAAGGTGAAATCTCCACCTCCAGGGCCACTCCACATTGAATCCACCGGCCTCCTCCCCGACATCGCCCGGGACATCCTCCTCAGAGTTTGCTCCATCACCTCCATCTTGCACCGCATCACTTCCAACTCTGACGGTGCTTCAGGCTCAGTGGTTTCACTTCCACTTTCCTCCAGGTCCACCTGAACTGGGGCAACCTTCCCCGCAGCTTCTCTGGTCCTGCCATCTACTGGATCCACCTGAGCTGGCACACCTCTCCGCACAGCTTCTCTGGTTCCTCCGGCCATCCGGAAATCCACCTGAATGGGAGCTCTCGCCCCATTTCTCTGATACACCTCCTCTGGAGCTCACCTGCGCAGACCACAACCTTCGTTCCTCCGCTTCTCTGAGCTCGCCCACCTGCGCCGCCCAACGCCACGACGCCATCGCTTCTCGGGACTCGTCCTGGGAATCCCACATGGTCAATAGTGGTCCACCCCACTCCATGGTTCTCCGGATCTCATCAGGAGCAAGGTTCCACATATCGATATACTCCTCCTCCTCTCTCGCCGACCTCGCCATTTCTGGGAAAGCCGAAACGGGCTTTAGCTTCTGTAATGACTCTCCAACCTCGGTCAGGAAACAAGCGTAGATAGTAGCACGGTCCAACACGATTTTATTGCAGGTACAAAACTTGTGAAGCTAAAGCAAAGTCCCGCCACCCAAACACACCTTTTATACCCTAACCCCTCCCTTGCCCATGCAATGTCCAAGGAGGGTTGCACCATATCCGGTGAGTCAGCAGTTCCCATAGTCCAGGGGATATGACCTCATCAGTCTCTGAGTCCGCATCTTGAGAACAGCGTCCAATGTCTTTGTCCAGAGGAGGTTACCTCACTTCCTCTTAGAACTCATCAGGCATCTGGAAGTTGCATCACTTCCAGTCTGACACAGCACAGCCTCTCAGGAACTAGAGCAAAGGTCAGCACAGCTCTCACAGAACTGGGACAAAGGTCAATACCACCTCAGGGCAGACTGGAAATCTGAACTTCCTCAAAGCTCAGATTTCCCAGCTCTGACAGTTAAGTTGTTTTTAAATGCGCAGATGTTTCCATTCCTGCGTGTTTTGGGGGGTTTTTGGCTAGACTTTAATTAGAAATAAGTTTAGACCTTGTCTAAGGGTTTCTTATTGATGTCAGTGCATGAGAGTTGCAGGGCCTTGGAATCTGGGTTGTGTGAGACGGTGGTGAGATTCCTTGAGCTTGTTGGAGAGTGATTTGTGGGCTGTGTTGAGAGAGAATGCGATGAATGTGCACTGGTAGGTTGGTGCGCGAGGCCCCACATGTTGGGGCGTTTGGCTGGGAGGAAATTGAGTGTGGTCTGTCTGATGGTGGAATTGAGATGAATGATTTTGCCATGCCCGAACACCTTCGGGTAGAGCTTGGGTGTTTTGGTGGTTGTAGCAACCCAGTTCCCTTTCGTGCCTGGGGGGCAGGGGGCAGCACCGGGGGTCCCACTTGCATTAGGGCCAGATGCAGCTGATGAGGAAATGGAGGAAGGGGCTGATGGGATAGCTGGGCCTTCCTCTCCCACAGAGAGCTTGGCCTGGGATGATGGATGGCCTGACGGCTATGATAGCTGGGAAGGTCAGGCCGATTTGGAAAGTGCTGACTCCGATGATTGTTATGAGAGGCCAGGTGGTTTCGGGTCTCAGGAAAGGGTCACTGAGATAGTGGAGAATGAGCCCATGGAAGCTGATGGGGAGTTCGGCTCTCACGAAGATAGCGAGGCAGATGTTGGGAGGCAAGGACGGAGCTTTGATAGGAGACGGAGCATCGAGTCTAGCAGGAGAGGCTGGCACCTCAGCCTAGAGCGCCAGAGAAGCGCGAGATCCCGTAGCACAGATTGGCGAGGCAGCCTAGAGCGTCGGGGGCCACGCCAAGGAGATTAAGTATAGGATCCGTGGGAACGGATCCTCAGTAGCTCGGCCACTTCTAAACTCATAGGAGTGAAGCGAGCGTAGGTTCCACGGAGCCAAGTTGCTGGCTCGAGCCTTGCCAAGAAGTTTCTTGGACCCTGATTATACCTTGCTTTGTTCCTTGATCCACGCAGCCTTTGCCAAGCTGATTTCCAAGCCTTTGCCAAGATTATTTCCAAGCCATTGCCAAGTTCTTTGCCAAGTGATTGCCTTTGTTTTGCTACGGACTCTTTACCATTGGATTGTACTTTTTGATACTTTTTAATGGACAATTACATTTTCACCTGTTCTTTATTCTTCAATAAATAGTTAGCTGATTACTGTCTCTGTGTGTGTGATTAAGGGGCCGGGCCGAGTCCCTGCATCGTGACAGTGGTAGTTTATTTATTTATTTATTCATTCATTCAACTTAATATACCGCTCTCTCTGGAGCCCAGAGCGGTTTACAGAGTTAAAAACAGATAACCACATAAAATGCAATAAAACCAGATAAAGCCCCCAGTTAAAATCAAATTCCAGCAGAACTGCAATGGCAGTAGGTATATGCTGACAGGGGCACAACAGCATGCTGATAACACGGCATTGGTTATGGACCAAATGCCTGTCTGAATAGCCAGGTCTTTACGGCTCTTATGACCCTTGAACTTCTCTTACAGTTGTGTGAATGATGGGTGTTGTGATAGAGGTTGGAGCATTTTGAGATGCTTGATGATGGCTGAAAGTTGAGATTTGGCCTTGAGCAGGCAAGGCGTTTGTGCTGCATGAAAGAACAGAGGGGATGATGGTGTATGAGTGCGGTTTCGTTTCCCAAGGGAAATAGGAATGTTTGGTCAGCTGCATGTGTGGGAGTCCAGAGATGAAACGAGGGCTTTAGTGAGAATGCAGAGAGAGTGTATGGCTTGATTCCCAGTGTGTGTTGCGACTGGAGGAAGGCTGAGGTGGGCTCGCCTCGCCTTGTGGATCATGGAGTTAGTTATTGCTTTGTTTTGCAATAGGTTAATATAGAGTAGGATTTAGGTATTTAGACATTGGTTTTAGGCGAGCGTCCTTCGGGGCACCTTTCAGGGGGAGGTGGCATTCTGTCCGATGCCCAAGGGCTCACAGCAGGCTTGGCTGTGACCTTGGTCATCGTGCCAGCAAATACTCCAGGTGCTGTTCTGTAAACATGTTTGGACAGGCCTGGGATCAGCTCATAGCCCGGGAATGCGAGGGCCGTTACAGCTTTCCCGCTCAAACACTAAAGGGGGTGTCACCCTGGCTATGATTGACAAGTGCTTGAGTGCATTTACTATATAAGGAATGAATTTCCCTGTCTGGCTATCGCCGGTTTTTACAAGTATTGCACCTTTTAATAAAGTTGTTTGGACAGACTCAGGACGACTCCGTGTGCTGCTTCCAGGCTCATTAAAAGTGGCCTTACACTTGTCTCTGAAGAAGTCATCCACAAGCTTCTTCACATCGGCTGCCTTAGTTGTTGTTTTAAGAGGCTTACAAAATAAAAAATCTCCTTTTATCGCGTCTTCTTTCACATTGTGCACAAAAACAGATAGCTGGCTTAGATTAGAAACGTCTGTGGTCTCGTCAAGTTGAAGGCTGAATTTTGCCGGACTTGAAATTAGATCTGCAACTATTTGAGCCAAGATGTCTTTACTCGTGTTCTCTATTCTGTCGCTGATGGTGTCATTTGAAAGAGGAATTTGGGATAATTTACCTTCGGCTGCTGTTCCGAGTATCAGATTCGCCATCTGTAACGCAGCTGGTTTTATGACTGTTTCACCGATGGTGTGTGGCTTACCCTTCTTTGCGATCAAGTAAGCAACTTCGTACGATGCTGTGAGGATGGGTTTGCTAACGGGCACAAATCCAAGAGCAGGCAGAGTGAACCTTTCATCGAATCTGGCTCTTCTCACCTTGAATTCAGCAAGCATTGTGTTCTTGTATTCCCCATCTCCATGCAGCTTCAAGAAGTGTTCCTTTAGTTTTGCCGGTGCGAGACGAGAGTTGCTCAACTTGGCATTGCATATCATGTAGACAGGACGCTGACTCCCATCCTCAGTCAGTCAGTCAGTCACGTTTATTGAGTAACCGTCAGGTCATTTCAAATAAAAGCTCCAACAGCAGTATACAAGATAAGGATAAAATCAGTACCTAATGTATAAGGCAAACAATGTAACACATTAAAAACGAAACTTATTGCAATTGTCATTGCGTCAACACATAGGAACTATTAGCATAGGATACTTAAGAAGCCCGGACTCCCATCCTGTTCCATGTTGTACATATTCGTCCGACCACTTTCTGGTTTTGCTCAACATACTTAGTATGGATATTAAGAACGAAACCATACGACGTACAACTACGACAGCCGTTGACTACTGTGCGCACTAAATCCCCGCAGCATTGATTGGCCAAGCAATGTAACATGATCCACTGCAGCAAGTGATGGCCAAGCGGGGCATTTCATCATAACTTTACACAAGTGTGTCCTTACCTCTGCGGCAGAGTCTCTGCCAAACCCCTGAGACCAACTCATCGAACCCCTGGGGTTCGATCGGACACAGGTTAAGAATCACTGATCTAAGCCATTAATAAAGCCATTAATAATGTTGAACAGGAAGGGGACCTGGGATCCCTTGTGGCCTGAAAGGTAACCCAGAAACTCATGAAATAATTAATAAAGGAATCATTGTGTCTCTTAATATTCAACTTATACTGGTAATTCGTGGAAACCCATCGTTCAGAGTGAATGTTGCTCTGTCTATGGTCTGTCTGACTGTCTATGTAACACAAACAGGGGAGCGCCAATATACAAACACAAATAGGACCACAGGTCCGTGATATTTTCAAAGATTAATAAAGTCCCCAATGGGGTTACCGTATACAGGAAATCAGAGTCCAATCTTAGTGTCCATAACTGAAATGTCTTTTATCTTCCACGTGCCAAACAATAATAATTCATACAATCCAAATGAAAGTTCACAACGTTGGCAATTCCGTGTTAATCAGGTACAGTATAATCTAATCGTCATTCCAAGCCGTATTAGGGAACCCGCGTTGCAACACTCCTGGCAAACAAATTGTCATTCTTGGCGATATACGCAATACAGGTGGACAGGGGTGATGCACATACACAGTTGGGTGTACACAGCCGACGAGGCACATTAGCAGAGACTCCAATCTCTCGTTTCGACCCGGCAAATGGGTCTTTTTCAAGGCTCGGTGTCGTCCCACAACTGGTTCCCACAGTGGTGTGCCCAACGGCAGTCAATACTCTGTAACATAATATCATATAATTAGTTTAAACCCCCTAATAGGGTGGGCCTCTAAGAGGTCCCAGAGGCAACTCTAAACACATTCACAAGGGCAAGATCACAATGATCACTAACAGTGTGTAACGACTCTCCAACACTCGGTAAGGATCACGCGTAGATTGAAAGCACGGTCCAACACGATTTTATTGCAGGTACGACACATGTGAAGCAAAAGCACCTGCCCGCCACCAAAACACAACTTATATACCCCAACCCCCTCCCATTGCCCATGCAATGTCCAGGCAGGGTTGCACCATATCCGGTGATTCAGCATATCCCACAGTCCAAAGGGATGTGACCTCATGGCCCCATGAGTCAGCATTAGGAGTCCAATTGTCCAATGTCCAGGCTCAGAGGAGTTACATCACTTCCCTCTGCAGCCTTGCACACATCTGGAAGTTACCTCACTTCCACATGACTCAGCACAGTCTTACATAACTGGAGCCAAGGTCACCCAAGAACTAGGGCAAAGGTCGATGCAATCTCATGCCAGGCTGAGAGCTTGAACTTCACCCAAGCTCAAGTCTCCCAATCCTGACATAACGGCCTCCTCCACCACGTCCTCCCCCCTGTAAAACAAAACATCATTCAATCCGGAGGATGAAAGGGGCCCACATACTTTTCAGAAGACCACAATGAAACGTGGGATGACCTTTCGCTAAACTCTGGGGCAACAGAAGGGTATAGGAGACCTTATTCACTGCTTTCTCAATCCTAAAGGCCCAATATACTTCGGACCTAATTTCTTAGATGGATAACCCAATTTCAAATTCTGTGTGGACAGCCACACTAAATCCCCTTCACTGTACTCCTCCCCTTCTCGCCTCTTCCGGTCACCAAACATCTTATAAGAACGCTGTGCCTTCCCTAAAGCTTCCGCTACTTCCTTCCAATCTTCCCGGGCTCGTATCTTCCACTCCACCTTCTCCTCCCCTCCCAACTCTAACAGCTGGGGCAAAGGAGCCACCTCCTGACCATAGACTATCTCAAAAGGAGACCTTCCGGTGGACGAATGCACAGAGCTATTGTATGCCACTTCAGCATAGGGCAACAGATCAGACCAATTAGTTTGCTCTTTATTACTAAAAATGCGTAGATAAGCCCCTAACGATTTCTGCGTTCTCTCTACGCCGCCATTACAACAAGGATGATAAGAGGTCGTAAGACGTCTCTGAGCCCCTAGCACCTCCAAAAACCGCTCCCAAAACCGAGCAGTAAACTGCACTCCACGATCACTCAAAACTTGTTCCGGGCACCCATGCAACCGGTACACATGCTGCACATACAACTCCGCTAAGCGTTCCGCAGAAGGCAACCCCTTCAATGGAACAAAATGAGCCTGCTTCGAAAACATATCCAGTACAGTCCAAATGTACTTATAACCCCGACTCAAGGCAACTCCCCCACAAAATCAGTGCTGACATGCGTCACGGCCTCACAGGAGTAACTACCACCTGAATCAACCCCTGCGGCCGCAGAGGGAACTTTATTCCTGGCACACACCTCACAACACTCTACATATCTCTTCACCTCAGCCCTCATAGCTGGCCACCAATACCGCTTTTTCAAGGCCAAAAGAGTCTTCGTGACTCCCCAATGTCCAGCAGACCTATGATCGTGATTCAACCTCAGCACCTTCTCTCTCATACTCTGAGGGACATACACTTTACCTCCCATAATCCATAAACCATCCAATGACTTGCACTCCTTCTCATGACTCTGCAACCACACATCACCCACATAATCCTTCTGCAATTCCAAACTCCACTCATCTACTCATCCCTCTTCTTTCTTAATCTCTTTCGCCGCCCTGAGCCCTTGTCTGCACGGCCAGACCCCAATGTTCTCTAGCAAACACCTCCTCCGCCTTATGCATCTCATTCTCACCCACACTCGGATACCGAGACAATGCATCAGCCACCACATTCTCTTTGCCTCTAATATGCTGGAGTCTGAAATTAAACCGAGCAAAAAACTGCGCCCATCTCACCAACTTGGGAGATAACTTCTGGGGATTTCTTAAATACTGAAGGTTCTGATGGTCGGTCATCACAACAAAAGGGAAAGCAGCGCCCTCTAAAAATTGCCTCCATGTCTGCAAGCGTTGCACAGCAACGCCTCCTTCTCCCACACTGGCCACCTCTTCTCATGCTCCCCAAACTTTTTCAAAAAATACGCACACGGCTTCATTCTACCCTGCTCATCCTCCTGCATTAACACTCCACCATACGCCCAAGCAGAAGCGTCACATTGCACCACAAACGGCTTATCCACATCTGGATGCATTAACAATGGCCCATTCGTAAATGCTCCTTTCAACTTCACAAAAGCCTCCTGGCATTCCTTCGTCCACTCCAACTTAGCCCGGGAGACTTAGTCTTCCTCGACTCGCCCTTACCCTTGGTCTTCAATAACTCAGTGGCGGGAGAGTTATCTCGAAAACCCCGCTATAAAGGTGCGATAAAAATTGGCCAATCCCAAAAAGCCTGCAATTGCCTACGGGTTTGCGGAGCCTCCCAGCTCAACACATCATCCACCTTGGCCGGATCCATCGCAACTCCATTCTCACTAATTCTGTATCCCAAAAAATCAATCTGATTCTTGCCAAATTCACACTTACTCAACTTTTCATACAGACTCGCCTGCCTCAGTCTCTCTAACACCTCTCTTACCAGACGAACATGCTCATCTCTGGTACGCGTCACAATCACGATATCATCCAGATATACAAACACCCCTTATACAAAGGGGTGCAACACCTCATTAATCAACTGCATGAAAATACCGGGAGCTCGGCCAAACCGAATGGCATCACGGCCCATTCGTAGAGCCCGAGGGGCAAGAGAAAGCAGTCTTCCACTGATCGCTCCTTTTCACTCTCACCATGTGAAACGCATCAATCAAATCCAGCTTTGTAAAAACTTTCCACCCCCAACTGACCCAACAAATCTTTGATAAGTGGCAGAGGGTAACAGTTGGTGGTACTTACAGCATTCAAACCTCTATAATCAATGCACATCCGCAAACTACCATCCTTTTTTCTCGCGAAACAACACTGGGGCCGCAATGGGAGACTCAGACCTCCGAATAAACCCCCTTCTTAAATACCCATCTATCTGCTCCCTCAACGCTTCCTTCTCTTTCACAGTCATGGCATATATCTTGGGCTTGGGTAGGACAGCCCCTTCCTTAACCTCTATACTACACTGTACGTTGCGGGGAGGGGTAGACCCTGAGCTAAAATCGGGTTAAACACATCTACATAATCCCAGTACTCAGCAGGCACCCCTTGTACATCACTCCTAACCTCCTCCCTCTTATTAGGGAACATTGTACCACCCCCGTTTTCCAATCGATCTTGGGATTAGCCTGCTCAAGCCCAAGGTAACCCCAATACCACCTCATGACCTTTAATGGGGGCCACCACAAAATCAATGTCCCCTCCCAGGGTCCCACCCGACCCTTTAAATCTTTAGTCCCCACAGAGAAGGGTCCCCCCTCAATAGAGGATCCATCTAATTGCGTAAACGTTACAGGTGTTTCCAAGGGCTTCGTACTCCCCCCCCCAAATCCCCAATCAACGTCGGGGACATAATGTTCTCCGAACACCCACAGTCTACTAAAGCTTTTCTTTCCACAATCCCATCTCCTTTAATCAAACCCAATGTACATTGAATATTGGAGCTCACCCCAACACTTTTCCTATCATCATTGTCCACACAAGCTGCTTTAGCGGAGGCCACCTTCACCGGTTCCAGTGCCTGCCTTTGTCGGCACTGGGACTAAAAATGACCAGGTTGCGAACAAATAAAGCAAAGGCCTCGTCCCTTCGATGGCCTTTTCACTGGACTGGATCGGTTGTCACTGCCACGTCTAGCCTCTCCTCCACGGAATCGCCCCTCCGCAACACCACGACCGGATCCTCTGGACCTCATGGGTTGGAAACGACGCCGCTGCACCTGGGCTAGGATTCCCTCGACACTGCCAGCCAACTGGATCCAGCCATCAACATCTCCAGGATCATCGATGTAGACACCACTCCAGGATCTCCTTCGCAGGCCGTCTTTAAATAATTCCAGCAAGGTAGCTGGAGACCACTCTGCAACTTTTCGGCCAAACCCATGAACTCCTCCGCATACTCAGTGACAGACCGGGATCCCTGAGTCAGGCAGCGCGCAGCGCTTCCTTCGCCTTAATTCTTTCCAACGGATCTCGAAACCGGCCGTATCGCCTGTAAGAAGGCTCCCACGGAATGCAAACACGGGTCTCGACGGTCATGGCATTGAACATACCACTCGGCTGCCCTTCCTTTGAACACCGCTCCGATGGCCCGCACTCGGCTGCTGTCGCTAGGATAGAGGTGACCATAGTCCTCCATATGGTCCTGCACAGCAGCGGCAAAAAAGGCTACTTTACAGGCTTCCCCTTCAAACTCAACCCATAATGGTTCCTTCTTCATAAGGCCCCCAAATTCCTGGGAAAGCGCTTCCCTTCCATGAGGGACCTCGAGCCTGGTAACACCTCTTCCCATTCCGGCTTGTTGCAGGGGCCGTATGGCTCGAGACATCCTTCTCATAGTCTGTTCCATAGCCTCCAACTTACACCTCATCACTTCCAACTCCGAGGGTGATGCCGGTTCCGTGGGTTCACTACCACATTTCATCCCAACTGGCCTGTCCTTCGGCACAGTCTCTCTGGGGCCCCACGCGCTTCTGGATCCGCCCGAACTGCCCAGTCCTTCAACACAGCTTCTCCGATCCCTCCGGCCCTCCGGACCTCCATCTGAACTGGCCTGTCCTTCGGCACAGTCTCCCTGGTCCCATACACTTCTGGATCTACTTGAACTGACCAGTCCTTCGGAACAGCTCCTCCGATCCCTTCATTCCTCCAGACCTCAGCCTGTCTGGAGTCAAATCTCTCCTTCGCCGGGCAACCTCCAAGCTCACCTGAGCTTCCCACAGTCGCTCCGCTTCTTCAAAATCCTCCTCCTGGGCAACAGCACCTTCCATCATTTCACGGTGCTCATCCGGGCAACCCACTTGGTCGAGAGTGGTCCAATCCCACTCCATAGTACGCCGGATTTCCTCAGGAGCCGAATCCCATCTATCGATATATTCTTCTTCTCTCCAAGCCAACCTCTCCATTGCTGGGATAGTTGAAAAGGGGCTTTTGCTTCTGTAACGACTCTCCAACACTCGGTAAGGATCACGCGTAGATTGAAAGCACGGTCCAACATGATTTTATTGCAGGTACGACACATGTGAAGCAAAAGCACCTGCCGCCACCAAAACACAACTTATATACCCCAACCCCCCTCCCATTGCCCATGCAATGTCCAGGCAGGGTTGCACCATATCCGGTGATTCAGCATATCCCATAGTCCAAAGGGATGTGACCTCATGGCCCCATGAGTCAGCATTAGGAGTCCAATTGTCCAATGTCCAGGCTCAGAGGAGTTACATCACTTCCCCCTGCAGCCTTGCACACATCTGGAAGTTACCTCACTTCCACATGACTCAGCACAGTCTTATATAACTGGAGCCAAGGTCACCCAAGAACTAGGGCAAAGGTCGATGCAATCTCATGCCAGGCTGGGAGCTTGAACTTCACCCAAGCTCAAGTCTCCCAATCCTGACACAGTGCTAACATTCTTCATACCCACATGGTATCGCATACAATGTACAGTTTTAAGACAATATAACAGGATTAGGACATACCCATTCAATGCGGACCAATCCCCATGTCGCCGAAGAGCTTATGGCAAAAGCGAGTATAGCAGAACTTGCTCAGGATTACAACATATGCAAACCAGGCTGGGTGGTTCATTAGCCTAATTACTTCCAACCTGGGTCTAATAGAGTAGTTCCCTGACAGTTAACCCTTCATTTAATCCGGCGGGAATTTCACTGCGTAGGAGGATTATCCACCGTTTCTCAGCCCTGTGCAGGTAAGTTTCAACATTTCCATGCGGTGGTACCTGCACCTTTTCCAGGCCAAAGAACCACAAATCATTAGGGCCATGTTTGTGTGTTTTAAAGTGGGTGTAGAGGGGTGAATCTTCGGACAAATTCCTAATTTTGGATTTATGCTCCCCCACTCTAACGCCCATCATACGGCTGGTCATTCCTACGTAGACCTTCCCACACGGGCAAACCAACCCATAGACACAGCATTGACTTTTGCAGCTGTAGAATTCTTTGAATCGTATTATGCGTGTGATGCTCTGAATGTAAATCTCCTTCTCAGTATAGAGCAGTGTTAAAAGAGACATTTGAATCCCTTCTTATCTCAAATCCGGACCTACCACCCATAGGCTTTCTGATGGACCTGACGGACTTCGTCTTTGATTACAACTATTTCAAGTATAATCATGACTTCTTTCTGCAAATTTGGGGCACAGCCATGGGGAGCCCCCTTGGGCCGTCAGTCGCCAACCTATATATGGATTCACTGGAACAAAGGTTCATTTATGACCCTGCCAACAGGCCTCCATTTAACATCAAGCACTATTGTCGATATATAGACGATGTGCAGATGATTGTCTCAGGGGATACCAATGTGCAGGAGCTCCAGACTTGGATGAATTCATGGTATACCACCATTGATTTCACCATGGAATCAAGCACCTCCAGTATCAACTTTTTAGATGTCACCATGTATGTGGAGAACCGACAATTATGGGTTAAATGTTATCACAAGCCCACAGACCGGGATGCACTCTTGCATTTCCAGAGCTATCATAGCCACTCGTTAAAAAGGAATCTCCCCTTCTCTCAGCTGCTGAGACTGAAGCGTAATTCTACTACAGCCTTAGCATACGATTTGGAAGCTGAGCTCCTCGCAAGCAAACTGAGGGAAAGGGGTTATCCGGAGGAAGTGATCCGTAAAGCCCGGGAGAGGGCAGACTCCATCCCCAGAAGAACCCTGTTGTGCAAGAACACTAAACCACCTTTGGACCGCTTGGTGTGGCCCCTGATGCTTACCCCCAAAACTAGATTTTTTAAGCAGATCGTATATAGATATTGGCCATTGGTGCAGAATATCCCAGGCCTCTCAAAACCCCCACTGATTGCAAACAAACGAAGTCGCAATATCAAAGATGTGATTGTGCACTCGGGGATGCGAGAAAGGAAGCCTAAGAGCAGCCTGACACCCAAGACTCACGCATGCGGGCGATGCCAGCAGTGCTCATGTGTCTATACTGAGAAGATTTACATTCAGAGCATCGCACGCATAATACGATTCAAAGAATTCTACAGCTGCAAAAGTCAATGCTGTGTCTATGGGTTGGTTTACCCGTGTGGGAAGGTCTACGTAGGAATGACCAGCCATATGATGGGCGTTAGAGTGGGGGAACATAAATCCAAAATTAGGAATTTGTCCGAAGATTCACCCCTCTACACCCACTTTAAAACGCACAAACATGGCCCTAATGATTTGCGGTTCTTTGGCCTGGAAAAGGTGCAGGTACCACCGCATGGAAATGTTGAAACTTACCTGCACAGGGCTGAGAAACGGTGGATAATCCTCCTACGCAGTGAAATTCCCGCCGGATTAAACGAAGGGTTTACTGTCAGGGAACTACTCTATTAGACCCAGGTTGGAAGTAATTAGGCTAATGAACCACCCAGCCTGGTTTGCATATGTTGTAATCCTGAGCAAGTTCTGCTATACTCGCTTTTGCCATAAGCTCTTCGGCGACATGGGGATTGGTCCGCATTGAATGGGTATGTCCTAATCCTGTTATATTGTCTTAAAACTGTACATTGTATGCGATACCATGTGGGTATGAAGAATGTTAGCACTGTTAGTGATCATTGTGATCTTGCCCTTGTGAATGTGTTTAGAGTTGCCTCTGGGACCTCTTAGAGGCCCACCCTATTAGGGGGTTTAAAGTAATTATATGATATTATGTTACAGAGTATTGACTGCCGTTGGGCACACCACTGTGGGAACCAGTTGTGGGACGACACCGAGCCTTGAAAAAGACCCATTTGCCGGGTCGAAACGAGAGATTGCAGTCTCTGCTAATGTGCCTCGTCGGCTGTGTACACCCAACTGTGTATGTGCATCACCCCTGTCCACCTGTATTGCGTATATCACCAAGAATGACAATTTGTTTGCCAGGAGTGTTGCAACGCGGGTTCCCTAATACGGCTTGGAATGACGATTAGATTATACTGTACCTGATTAACACGGAATTGCCAACGTTGTGAACTTTCATTTGGATTGTATGAATTATTATTGTTTGGCACGTGGAAGATAAAAGACATTTCAGTTATGGACACTAAGATTGGACTCTGATTTCCTGTATACGGTAACCCCATTGGGGACTTTATTAATCTTTGAAAATATCACGGACCTGTGGTCCTATTTGTGTCTGTCTGACTGTCTGCCTTATGTTTCTTTAGCCATTCTCAGGGTCAAAGCAACGAAATCAATGTGGCTCCTTAGCATTGAACGGATATCCCTTTTTGTCTTCCACCCACCCACCCTTACTTCTACAATTCATTCTTTTCACCACCCCCACCCCCTTCTTTCCTTCTGAATCAATCTCTTATTGTTTATGAATCTGTGATCACCTTGGCTGGTTTCTCTGCGTAACCTTGAGACTTTCTGGGTGTTTCCATTTTCAACATGAAGGAAAAAGAGGATAATTTTGGAAATGAAGGACGTTTGCAGCTTCCTGTTTAACCTGTTGCTTCTTCTTTCTTGACCAGGGAAATGAAGACCCTTGTGAAGTCGCCTCTGGCATGAGAAGAAAATATCCGTATCCAGTGCATATTTGGGAATTTGGAAACCAAACTGCTATAGCGAAAGAAATCCTATAGGAAGAGGAAATCCTCTCTAGGTGCCGATCTTGCGGTACTCACTTTTGATCAGAAAGAAAAAGGGAAGATTCAGGTGTCCATATTGCAATTAATCATATACATAATTGACAACATGGAGGAGAAAACCTATAAATGCCTGGAGTGTGGAAAGAGCTTCGGTCAGAAAGGACATCTACAGCGACATCAAAGGATTCACACCGGGGAGAAACCCTATAAATGCCAGGAATGTGGACAGAGCTTTGCTCGGAAAGGACATCTAAAGCAACATCAAAGGATTCACACTGGGGAGAAACCCTATAAATGCCAGGAATGTGGACAGAGCTTCACTCGAAATGGAAATCTATATGCACATCAAAGGATTCACACTGGGGAGAAACCGTATAAATGCCTGGAGTGTGGAAAGAGCTTCACTCGTAATGCAACTCTATATTTACATCAAAGCATTCACACAGGAGATAAACCCTATAAATGCCTGGAGTGTGGTCAGCGCTTTGCCCATAATGCAACTCTATATTCACATAAAAGGACTCACACTGGGGAGAAACCCTATAAATGCCTGGAGTGTGGAAAGAGTTTCGCTCGGAAAAGACATCTACAGCCACATCAAAGGATACACACAGGGGAGAAACCCTATAAATGCCAGGAATGTGGACAGAGCTTCACTGAAAATGGAAGTCTACGTAAACATCACAGGTCTCATACTGGGGAGAAACCCTATAAATGCATTGAGTGTGGACACAGCTTCGCTCAGAGTTCAGGTCTACGTTCACATCAAAGGACTCACACTGGGGAGAAACCCTGTAAATGCCAGGAATGTGGACAGAGCTTCACTGAAAATGGAAGTCTACGTTCACATCACAGGTCTCATACTGGGGAGAAACCCTATAAATGCATTGAGTGTGGACACAGCTTCACTCAGAGTTCAAGTCTACGTACACATCAAAGGATTCACACTGGGGAGAAACCCTATAAATGCATTGAGTGTGGACACAGCTTCGCTTGGAGTTCAGGTCTACGTTCACATCAAAGAACTCACACCAGGGAGAAACCCTATAAATGCCTGGAGTGTGGACAAAGCTTTGCTCACAATTCAGGTCTACATAGACATCAAAGGACTCACTCCGGGGTGAAAGTGTAGAATTGCCTGTAGTGTGGACAGCTTTACTCAAAGTGGAAGTCTATGTTCACATCAAAGGATTCACACTGGGGAGAAACGCAGTGCTGGTCTTGACCTATAAAGCCCTATGCGGTTCCAGCCCAGTTTACTTGTCTGAACGTATCTCCCTCTATGACCCACCTCGGAGTTTATGATCGTCAGGGAGGCCCTGCTCTCAATTGTACCACCCTCTTAAACATGATTGGCAGGGACGAGAGACAGGGCCTTCCCAGTGATGGCCCTCCCGTCTGTGGAATGCACTCCCCAGTGAAATCAGGATGGCTCCTTCTCGCCTCTCCTTCAGGGAGAAGCTCAAGCCTTGGTTTTGGGACCAAGCATTTGGGCAGCTGGCTGAGCAGCAACTGTAATGACTCGTGAGAATTGTCAATTAAGAGACCTTGGACTGGAACTCTGCGCTAGGATTTGGATTTGCAGACTCAGACTTGGTTGCGTTAATATTTCAGGGCCAATATTTTTAATGTATTTTTATTGCAGTTGAGCTGTTTGTGTTAATTGTTGTGTTTTAACTGTTTCTTTGTCGGCATCTAATGAGTGCCAATCGTGAGCCGCCCTGAGCCCCCTTCAGGGTTGAGAAGGACGGGATACGAATGCTCTAAAGAACAATAAACCGACACTACCGATTAAGGAGAAACATTGATCGCTCTCAACAAACATTGGACCTTTTTTCATGGCAGATGTATGAGTTAGAATAGTAGTACCAAGGGCAGAATTGTGCTTATATAGGAATGTCTAAATGAAGTAGAATAATAATAATAAGGTATAAGCACCAACCAATAGAGTGTGAGGTTTGTGGAATTAGGCCCATGTCTGTTGGTTTGTTTGTTAGTGTCATTTGTGTGTGTGCTATGTAAGTGTGTTTGTTTCTCATTTATTTTTGTACTTTGTTGTAGTAACTACCGTAGTTAGGGAGCCGCATAGTTTTAGCATTCTGCATTGTAAAAAAACCTGTTTCTTTTTATGTATTTAGAGCATTTATACCCCGTCCTTCTCGACCTCCGAAAAGGGACGCGGGAAGGATTCCCACAGGCAGTTAACTATTCGATGCTGACACAAGATAATAACATAATATAAAATACAATGAGCGTACATTGAAAGCTGGTTCAAATCGTCATCCCAAGCGCTTTTTCCCACAGCCAGGATTTGAGTTTTTTTCCGGAAGGTCTGGGGGGATGGGGCAGACCTAATCTCATAAGGGAGGAGAGCCACAGCCAAGGGGCCACCACACAGAAGGCCCTGTCTCTCATCCCCACCAACTGCGACTGCGATGGCGGTGGGACCGAGAGCAGGGTCTCGCCGGATGATCTTAAGGTCCTTGGTGCTTCAAAGAGGGAGATACGTTCGGACAGGTAAACTGTGGAATTATTGCTTGTTACGTTTAAAAAATAGTTTCTCAAAAGATTTGTATTTAGAAAGGTTAAGATTCCTGAGACTTTTTAGACCCGAATAGGGTTTAATGCCTAATTTATTGTGTCTTTAAGGTTGGTTGACAAAGAGCGTCAAAGGGCAGGGTGGGCTCTCTAGCCTTTTGGCAAACATCCTAAGAGAAAGAAAACTCTAAATTCAAACCCGGGCAGATGGTGCTCGTCTAACCCTGAAGGTCAACCATCTAGAGAAGGAAACTCTAATCAAACCTACGACCTGAGGACCTCGCTGCCACTGTCCCAGCTTGCTAGGCCCCGGCAGACGAACCTTTGGTTTAAAGGGTGAGGCCAGCTCTGTGCACGCTGCGCTCCACCAGAAAGGTCCATTGCACAGGCTCGAAGGACACACCCAACCTCCGAATCATCAACGTGCTTGTAGAAAGCGTGGGACGAGTCCTTCCTGAATTTTCGTTCGTGAAGAAAAGCCAAGGAAGAGGAAGGTTGGCTGCCTAGCTCTGGACTTGTTATCCTTTGGGGATGATTATTGCTCTTTTGTTTTGCAACATATATTGTTGTGGTTGCACCTGAATGCGAGGCTGAGACTTTGGAAACTGGTGCTAGGAGTGGGAAATAGGTTACTCTGGAGCAGGAGTCTAACGGGGAGCTTGAAAGGTAGAGGATTCGGCAAATACTTAATGAGTCCTCTGATGAAGATACTTTTACTGGATTTACTGGGGATGATGGGTCTGGGGGTGAGGAGCAGTCTATGGGAAGTGGGGATGATGATTCACTAAGCTCTGATGATATGGACTAAGGTAAAGCAAGTTCGCGATGTGTGTCAAGAGCCAACTAGTAGTGACTCGTTTGTGGGATTTACTGGGGATGGGAATTGGAGTGAAGATGGGTTATCTGCATGTTGGGATGTAGTAAGTCGTGACAGGAGAAGGAATTGGCGTGCTAGACAAAGGGCTGCACGTGAAACTTGTGGCATCTGAAAGGGTTAATGACGGGGCGTCGGCTGAATCGAGATCCGAGGAAGATTTGTGAATAAGAGGGGCTTGGAAAACAACCATTCCCTTGCAGTGGCAAAGTGTTGCCTGTATCCTGTCGTGTCATTCTGCCTTGCTGTGTGGCTGCGTTCCTGTGGACTAATTCTGGGACGTGAGTTTGGACCCTGGACTTCTTCACTGACTTGGGTGTTGTATCTACTGGGGGTCCGCATCTTGTTTCCTTTGTGTGGCTACACCACGCTTCCTTCCTGTGTGCTAGTTGCTGCTGCCGCTGCTCCTGTTCTCCCGCTACGACCTTGGATCGGTTTCAGCTCTTCCGCGTTGCTGTCTTCTCTCCTGGAGTTGACTACGGACTGTCTCGTTGCTTCTTTGCTGCCTGGCTCCTCCTCTTGGATGTCGACGGCGGCTCCTGGGCAACGCTTGCTTTTCCCTTTTGTATTTTTCCTTAACGCGCATTTTGTGGAGATTTTCTGTTCTGAACTCTTTTTGCTCAGTAGGTCTGCATTCTGTGCTATTGTTATTTTCACACTGACGTTGAAGTGTTCTTTGGGTTTTTTGCTCATTTTTTGTGTTCATTGGAGCTTTCTGAATACACTTTACTTTAACCTATATTGGGCACTATTGCTTTAAGGCTCTCTGTTCACGACATATATACTCTGTT
Source organism: Anolis apletophallus (assembly GCA_030556195.1). NCBI lineage: Eukaryota > Metazoa > Chordata > Lepidosauria > Squamata > Anolidae > Anolis > Anolis apletophallus. Next base: position 141,504,325 of record JARBWK010000009.1, on the reverse strand, counting down.
TTAATCCTAATCAATTGTTTTTCACCAACTTGTGGGTTCGCTTTAGTTTGCCCCTTTTGGACATGTCTTTGGTTTTCATTTCTGCTCACCTTGACCCAGCATCTAAATGTAACTGGCCCTTGACATTTTGAGATTTTAGTTTCCATAGGCATGGTAATATGTGAATTTGTGATCCATAATACATGGGAATGGTTTTGGAGCTTTGCCGTTCTATGCAACATATGTAAGCTTCGGCAAGGGGGGTCTAGTAAAGCAGACTCACTCCAGGTAGTTTCGAAGGAAAATGGTTTAATAGGTCCTTAATCCAAAGTAGGATTTGCTGTGCCCCTCCTTCCTCAGGGATGACCATCCGGCTCTCCGCATATCAAAGTCCAGGAAAAGGAGCCTGGCACTTCAAAGGGCAGTCCCAGTTCAAAGCCCGCCAGATGCTGTTGTTATCTGATGGCGCGCACTGCTTGGCCCGTTAGGACAACAACCGGGCCAAGTGGAGCTGACATAGCGCCTCCCTCCGAGAAGGATCGACCTGCAAGGGAGAGACAAAGAGAGGGGGGGGGGAGAAATCAGGGTCCAGGTTTGGATGGAAAGGCGGTGTGGAACGCCTTCAACAGCTTTGGGGCCCTGACGTGTTGGGCCAGGACCCACTCGGGGTGTAGGTCTTTGGCAGTCCATTTAACTAGGTAGCTAAGGCGGCCCTTGAGGCGCCGCGAGTCCAAGATTTCCCTAATCTCAAAGTGGGTGTGGGGCCCCACCATAATGGGCAGCAGGGCGTCTTCGGGCTTGGACCACTTCCGGTCGGACACAGCTTTTTTGAGTAAGCTCACGTGGAAAACTGGGTGGACCTTGCGCCAGGTGTGCGGGAGGTCCAGCTTGATTGCCACAGGGTTAATAACCTCCACCACGCGGAGGGGCCCCACAAACCTATTTGCAAACTTGCGGGATTGCTGGGTGGACTTGAGGTGCTTGGTGGACAGGAACACGCAGTCCCCGACGGCGTAAACTGGCTGGGGGCCCCGCTTCTTATCGGCGTGCAGCTTGTAAGAGTCCCGAGCATGAAGCAGCGCCGTCTGAATTTGCGGCCACGCAGCCGCCACCTTGGCTCCCCAATCAGTTGGCGGATCGGCAGGGTCCGCTGCTGGGGCCAGTGCCGGGAAGGGAGGAAAGTCGCAGCCCGAGACGACCCGGAATGGCGAGGCCCCCGTTGAGGCGTGTTCAGAGTTATTGTAGTTGTACTCGGCCACGTCCAGCAGCTCGGCCCAGTTGTCTTGTTGGTAGGTGGAGTAGCAATGGAGGTACTGCTGCAGGGTTTCTTTTCGTGGTCAGCCGTGAATAGCACCTATGGTATTTCCTGCGCCCTGCGCAGACAGTTCGGAATCTTTAAAAAGTTAATATCACTTTAAACTGTAGCCCCGCCCACATCCCCTCGAGCATATATAGCCAGTGGGAGGGGCTGCCACCTCAGATCCTTTTATCCGCCGCTGCTGCAACAGCTAGGAATCTTATCTCATATTTCTTGACTAGCGTTAAGGACTACAAATTGTAAATTTCTAATATTCTTCATATTGGTGGTGTTTTGCCACCACCAATTATTAATTGTAATTATATTAATTATTCATCTTGGTGAAAATTAGCCATCACCACTTAGCCATCACCATTTATTATTAATTAATTATTACTTTTGATTAATCTTCTGATATTATTAATTACCTTTTGGAATTATTAATTATTACTTTTTGATATTAATTATTACCTTTTGATAAGAGGTGTTTTGTTACCACTTATTTTTACTGAAAATACTATTAATAAAATGTAACATATTAATATTTAATATTAATATTAAATAATGAAATTCCATATTCATCATATTGGTAGTTATATATTAACACCACCTGAGTTGACAGTTGGTGGCAGCAACGGTAAAAAGGCTGAAGAGAAGTGCTGCCAAAATGGCCGCCAACCTCCCCGGAATGCAGGAGCTCTGCAACGTCGAAGACTGAAGCATAGATGGGATAGCAACAGCTCCCGGGCCACCACTTTAAAGAGCGCCTCTGTCCCACCTTGGTGTGCGACATGCAGCCAAAATGGCCGCCAACCTTCTTTGAGCCCATGTGTCTAGCAACATGGAGATTAGCGCCTCTGCTCCCTCCACCCTTGGGTGCGAAGCATGCGCGAGGCCGTCGGGGCTGGAGTTCCCCATTCGGCGCCTCTGATCCCTCCACCCTCGGGTGTGAATCATGCGCAAGACGGCTGGGACTGGAGTCCCTTCAACAGCGCCTCTGCCCCACCTCTGCCCCCATGTGAGGCATGCGCGAGGGCAAACGGAGGAAACAGAGGCCCTCCGTCGAGCTCGGGCGTTCAGTGGAGACCCTCTATCGAGCTCAGGCCCACCATCGATGCGGGTCGTTCCAGGAGAGGCCCGCCTGAACTGGAAGCCCTCCATTTAATGCTGCCAGAGGCCAAAGTGTGCCCTTCTATCGAGGCCCGACCATGTGCCAGCAGCTCTCTGCCTTACCTCTGTACGAGCAAGGCTCCCGGAGTGAACTTGGCCGGCGCCAGGAACCACTGCGGGAGGGAGGAATGGCCTTTGAGGCATAGAGGACCTTGCGGGCGCGCTCCTCCTCGATGGTGCAAGGGAAAGAGGAAAGTCCTTTCGAGCCCTGGAGGACGCTGGCTTAGCGAGTGCGCTCCTGACCTTTCTCGCAGTATCAAGGAGCCCTGGAGGTATCCTTCCTAGAGATCGAGGGTGCTCGGTCCCGAGAGCTTGCTTGGGCTCGAAAAGACACACGCATGCGCCCCGGTCCCCTCTCTTCTTGTCGATGGAAGGGGCTCGCAGACGCGCGCTCTCGAGATCGAGAGCGCCATCTACTGGGAGCATGCCGGGTGCCTCTATCCTTTTTCGATGACGTCGGAAGAAGGAAAGGAAGAGCGTGAGCATGCGCAATTGGATCCTCCACCATCAAGATGGAGGCGCACGCAAGGGACGCGTCCCTTAGCCGGGAGCCTGAAGACTGTCTCGTCGAAATGGCTCTCGGGCTTTTGCGTGGCACAGATATAGTAGGAATCCCGCAGTGTCATTTTAAGTGTGACGTGCCACAACGACTGATGGGTAATCTGGCCACGTGGCAAGGGTTGCTACTATGGCATCTCCAAGAGGTCACCGTGGCATTCGCCAACCTACCAGTTCCAAGGCAGGTTAATGTGAGTTCAAATTCACAAAGTCCCAGACACTTTATGTCAAGGGAACCCTTACTTGAGCCTATGATATTATAGAGGAAGTTCCTACTTGTCATTGATGGCACTGAAAGTATAGTGTGCCATATATTGTATCAGCCATGGATTGGGGTGCTAGGAATTTAGCCAGCCATTCAGAAGCATGTAAATATGAGTAGGTCAATAGGTACCACTCTGATGGGAGGTAACAGCCATCCATGCAGTCATGCCAGCCATATGAATTTAAGGTGTTTTAGGACAACAACGGCTCTCAAAATAAATGGAGACGTGAAACAAAGTGAAATAATAATAATTACTTGAGCCTAACATAATTATAATGATATGTTTACTTATCCATGAGGACACTGGAGTGCTGGTGCCTTAAATAACTGAACGCAGGCATGGATTGAGATACTGTAAAATTGGTATGACTCCAACTACAAACCTAAGAGCATGTTTTAGTTTACCAAGAGAACGTTCCTCATACCCTCCTCGAGACCACAATATGAAGCAGCGCCGTCTGAATTTGCGGCCACGCAGCCGCCACCTTGGCTCCCCAATCAGTTGGCGGATCGGCAGGGTCCGCTGCTGGGGCCAGTGCCGGGAAGGGAGGAAAGTCGCAGCCCGAGACGACCCGGAATGGCGAGGCCCCCGTTGAGGCGTGTTCAGAGTTATTGTAGTTGTACTCGGCCACGTCCAGCAGCTCGGCCCAGTTGTCTTGTTGGTAGGTGGAGTAGCAATGGAGGTACTGCTGCAGGGTTCGTGTCAGGGCTAGAATCTCTATGCCTGGGGCCAGAGACAGATCCCAGCCTGCCATGAGCCTACTACTTTCACCTGAGTTGCTCAGTCAGAGAGAGATGACTCAACCATGAACTTTGCTCTATTTCTTTGCAGTTGAATATACTGGGACTATGACCTTTGGTCTAGATAAGACTCTGGGGTATGAGGTAATACCCAGGGAACTCTGGGTAATGCAAAGACTCACTGGGATTGCTGAGTCAGGGTGTATGATGCAACCCTCTCCAGGCATTGCATGGGGGAGGGATTAGTATATAAGGATTGTGGTGATGGGAAGCGGGTGCTTCAGCTTTATAGGTTTTGTGTCTTCAATAAACTACCACTGGAAGAAGCAGCAGTTCTGTAGCGTCTTTACTGGAAAGCATTGAAGCTCCTGACAGAAGCTGAAGCCCCTGAAACTTTCCCAGGAATGGAGAGGTTTATGCAAGAGGCGGAGGAATATGTGGAAAGCTGGGATTATGTTACTGGAGCAGTCCATGAAAGATGTACTTTGGAATGGGGGTGGAATACTATGGATGAGGTTGGCCTCCCTGATCGGGTCGGAGAAACGGCGTCAGCATGGCGTGCGGCTGCTCCAGAGGGACATATTCTTCGTGAGGGATCCAGGGAAGCTTGTCATGTGGATCCAGTGCTGCGGACTGGTACGTGCAGTGCCATGATCGACAAGATCCATGTTTGGGGACATTGAGAGGGTTTCTTCGGGCTGTGAAGAACAGATTTCGTGACCCACTGGAGAGAGTAAAGGCCAAAGAAGCTCTGAGGGGGTTAACGCAAGGCAATAAATCTGTAACGGAGTATGCGGAGGAGTTTATGAGCCTTGCGGGCAAGGTAGCGGAGTGGTCTCAAGCAACTCTCCTTTAACTATTTAAAGACGGATTACGACGAGAGTTGTTGGAGTGGTGCCTTCATCGTGGAGACCCTGGTGATGTCGATGGATGGATCCAATTGGCTGGTAACGTAGAAGGTATTCTGGCCCAAGTGCAACGGCGGAAGTCGGCAGTAGGACCTACGAGGCGATTTCGGCCAGGGTCAAGACGTGTAACCGGAAGCGAGAGCCAGCGGAGTAGTGTTAGCAGAAAGCCAACTGTGGGGAAAGGCTTGTGTTACATTTGCTCTAAGCTGGGACATTATTCCTTCCAATGTCATCTAAGAAAGTTACCGGATACCAAAAATGTGAAAGTTGCCCGAGGTGCCCTGGGTGAAAAGATGGAGAGTGCGGATGGGGTGAGAAAAGGGGCCCCAAGTATTGTTTGTAAAATCGAATTGGAAAAGAAAGGAAAATATCAAACGCATAAAGCATTGGTGGATTGCGGGTGTTCTGAAAACATTATGTGTCCTGGATTAGTTAAGGATTTGAAATGTGAAATTCAGGAATTACCAGCTCCTGTACATTTTGCCCAGTTGGATGGAACTTTTGTGGGAGGAGGGCCCTTTCCATTGGGAACGAAAGGGTTAAAGGGAAAGGTTGATACTTGGGGGGGAGCTGGATTGTGTAGTGGCTCCTGTTATGGAACATGAAATTATATTGGGATTGCCTTGGCTGAGACAGGCTGATCCAATCATAGATTGGAAAGCAGGTACATTAGAGTGCCGGCCTGTGGCGAATGGTGGTGTGTATGTGAATGAAGAGAAGAAAGGAGGTGAGCCACAGATTCCTGAGGAATATATTGACTTAGCAGATGTGTTCAACCCTGTATTAGCCGACAATCTGCCCCCAGTCAGGAATGTACAGTGCAAGGTAGAACTGAAAGAAGGGGCAGTACTCCCTAAGCCAAAGATTTATCCTATGTCTGAGAAGGAGAAGGTTACGTTAAGGGAGCAGATAGATGATTATTTAAAGAAAGGGTACATCCAAAGATCGGAATCCCCTATTGCAGCCCCTGTTCTCTTTAGGGAAAAGAAAGATGGGAAATTAAGGTTGTGTATCGACTATAGGGGTCTTAATGCGATAAGTACCATTAATTGTTATCCATTGCCTTTAATCAAGGATCTATTAGGGCAATTGGGGAAAGGCAGGTATTTCACAAAGCTGGATATTATAAATGCCTTCCATATGGTGCGGGTGCGAGAATCGGACAGGTGGAAGACTGCTTTTTCGTGTCCCTTGGGGCTGTACGAATGGGTCGTCATGCCTTTTGGTTTGGCCGGGGCCCCCGGTATATTTATGCAGTTGATTAATGAGGTGCTGCACCCCCTTTTGTATAAGGGGGTGTATGTTTATTTAGACGACATTGTTGTGGTTTCACAAACCAAAAAGAGGCGCACGTGCAGTTAGTTCGGGAAGTATTGGAGAGATTGAGACAGGCCAGATTGTTTGTTAAGTTAAGTAAATGTGAATTTAGCAAGAGCGAAATTGACTTCCTGGGATATAGAATTAGTAGAGAGGGTGTGTCCATGGATCCGGGTAAAGTGGCAGATGTGTTGGCTTGGGAAGCTCCTAAAACAAGGAGACAGTTACAGGCTTTTTTGGGGATGGCTAACTTTTATCGGTCTTTTATTTCCGGATTTGCTAATATTGTTTTGCCTCTTACAGAGTTGCTCAAGACAAAAGGTAAGGGTGAGGCTAGGAAGGTGAGGGCGCCTGGTGCCAGGTTGGGTTGGACTGTAGAGTGTCAAAAGGCTTTTGATTCTTTAAAGGTAGCTTTCACTAAAGGTCCTTTGCTTGTGCATCCAGATCCAGCAAAACCCTTTGTGGTACAGAGTGATGCTTCCGCTTGGGCATATGGAGGAGCTTTGTTACAGAAGGACGAGGGAAGGGTGTTGAAACCCTGTGCTTATTTCTCTAAGAAATTTGGGGAGCAGCAAAGGAATTGGCCAGTGTGGGAAAAGGAGGCGTTTGCTATTCGTTATGCTCTGCAGACGTGGAGACACTTTTGGAGGGGGCAGTTCACCCGTTTGAAGTGTTAACTGATCATAAGAATTTGCAATTTCTTAGGGAGCCCCAGAAGTTGTCTCCTAAATTGTTACGATGGGCCCAGTATCTGGCTAGGTTTAATTTTGTGTTGAAGCATATAAAGGGTAAGGATAATGTGGTTGCTGATGCATTGTCGCGTTATCCTGCAGTGGGGCCAGATCCTCTTCCAAGTGTGGGGAGAGTGTTCACAAAGGACCAGTGGGGTCTGAGGGTGCAGACACGAGCACAAGCGAAGTTGGAAATAAAGCAGGAGGATGAGGAGCTGGAAGAGTGGGTAAAAGAGTTTCAGAGGTGTTATGAGAAGGATGATTGGTTGAAGGCCCATGAGTTGGAATGTAAAAGGGTCAAGGGATTGTGGATAGTTCGGGAGAAATTGTATGTACCAGCGGAGTTAAGGAATAGGGTGTTGGAGTTGTTCCATGACCACAAGACAGCAGGGCATTGGGGATTTACTAAGACTTTCTTTGCAATCAAAGCCCGATATTGGTGGCCAGGAATGAGGACATCGGTAAAGAATTATGTGAGTAGTTGTGAGGCTTGTGCACGGGGGGAAGGTATCTACTGCTAAGCCCCAGGATTGATCCAGGTGGTGGCTACTCCAGTGCGGCCATGGACACATATTAGTACCGACTTTGTGGGGGAGTTGCCCCTAGTAAAGGATATAGGTATATCTGGACTGTGCTGGACATGTTTTCAAAGCAAGCCCATTTTATACCGTTAACTGGCTTGCCTTCGGCAGAAAAATTGGCTAAGTTATATGTGCAGCATATATACCGGTTACATGGGTGTCCAGAGCAGGTGCTTAGCGATAGAGGTGTGCAATTCACGGCGAAATTCTGGGATAGGTTCTTGGAAACCTTAGGAGCAGACCGGAAGTTGACAACTGCTTATCATCCCTGTTGTAATGGGGAGTTGGGAGGACGCAGAAATCGTTGGGTAGTTATCTAAGAATTTTTGTAAATGCCCAGCAGAGTAATTGGGCAGACTTGTTGCCTTACGCTGAAGTGGCTTATAACGGATCTGTGCACTCATCTACAGGCAGGACTCCATTTTCAATTGTATTTGGCCAAGAGGTTGTTCCACTACCAGTTGGTATAGGAGTGCTGGAGGATGATAAGGAGAAATGGTACAATAGAGCTCGAGAAGAGTGGAAGGAGGTAACTGAGGCGTTGCATAAGGCACAGGGGTTGCACAAGCGATTTGGTGACAAAAACCGACAAGAAGGTGATGTGTATAAGGAAGGAGATTTGGTATGGTTATCCACTCAGAATTTAAAGTTGGGGTTACCTTCTCGAAAATTGGGCCCAAAGTATGTGGGACCATTCAGAGTGGCTGAGCGAGTGAATGAGGTGACGTACCGATTGATATTGCCAAGGGCCTTGAGGAAAATTTATTCTGTGTTTCATTGCAACTTGTTAAAACGATATGTTAACCCAATTATGCCAAAATCTTGAATGTTGCTTTGTCTTCCTCAGGGGGAGGAGGAGAAGGTGGAGGAAGGCGTTATGTCAGGGCTAGAATCTCTATGCCTGGGGCCAGAGACAGATCCCAGCCTGCCATGAGCCTACTACTTTCACCTGAGTTGCTGAGTCAGAGAGAGATGACTCAACCATGAACTTTGCTCTATTTCTTTGCAGTTGAATATACTGGGACTATGACCTTTGGTCTAGATAAGACTCTGGGGTATGATGTAATACCCAGGGAACTCTGGGTAATGCAAAGACTCACTGGGATTGCTGAGTCAGGGTGTATGATGCAACCCTCTCCAGGCATTGCATGGGGGAGGGATTAGTATATAAGGATTGTGGTGATGGGAAGCGGGTGCTTCAGCTTTATAGGTTTTGTGTCTTCAATAAACTACCACTGGAAGAAGCAGCAGTTCTGTAGCGTCTTTACTGGAAAGCATTGAAGTTCCTGACAGTTCGCTGGACACGCTCCGTCGCGCCGTCCGTCTCCGGGTGAAAAGCCGTGCTCAGGGCGCGCTGTGACCCCAGCCCCGCCAGGAACGCTTTCCAGAACCTGGACGTGAATTGAGGGCCTCTGTCACTCACGACCCGCCGTGGGCAGCCGTGCAGTCGGAAGACGTGGTGGGTGAATAGGCGCGCCAATTCCGGAGCTGTGGGGAGTCTACGCAGCGGGATGAAGTGGGCCTGTTTGGAGAATAAGTGTAATGCTCCGGAAAGGGGGGGTCCGATAAACCAAACTCACTCCAAGTGGATTGGAAGATAGATCATTTATTGGCTCCTTGCTCCAGGCTGAACAAAGATAGACTAAAGAAAAGCCCGCGCAAACATCTCTCAAGATTCCCTCCCCGGCCCGCCCCCCACTGGGTCCCTCCCTCCAAGGCTTGACCAAATGGCCAGTCCACATATCAAAGACCAGGAAGGTATCTGGCAGATCAAAGGGGATAAGCCTGGTGGTTTCCCGCCCGGCAGTGTCCATATCAATTGGCGCGATCGGCTTGGTCCGTTACGGCAATAAACGAACCAACCGGAGCTGACATAGCGCCCCCCTCCGCAAAATGGTGACCTGCAAGGGAAAGAACAAAAGACAAAGGGGTCAGGGCCCCGGCTTGTCCGGGAAAGCGGCGTGAAAAGCCTTAACTAGCTTTGGGGCGCTAACGTGGGGTGCCAACACCCACTCAGGGTGCAAGTCCTTGGCAGTCCATTTAACTAAGTAACTAAGACGGCCCTTGTGGCGCCGAGAGTCCAAAATGTCTTTAATTTCAAAGTGGGTGTGGGATCCCACCATAATAGGCACCGGTGCGCCCTCCTCGGAGGACCACTTCCGATCGGACACAGCTTTTTTCAATAAGCTCACATGGAACACAGGGTGGACCTTGCGCCAGGTGTGCGGCAGGTCCAGTTTGACCGCCACGGGGTTAATTATTTCCACCACGCGGAGGGGCCCTACAAATTTGCTCGCAAACTTGCGGGACGGCTGAGTCGACTTCAGGTTTTTGGTGGAGAGGAACACGCGGTCTCCCACCACATACGTAGGCTGGGGCCCCCTCTTCTTGTCAGCGTACAGCTTGTAGGAGTCCCGGGCCTGCCGCAGCGCTGTCTGGATGGCCGGCCAAGCTGCCGCCACTTTGGCTCCCCATTCGGTGACCGGAGTTTCCGGGTCGGCGGCGGGGCCCGCCGCCGGGAAGGGCGGAAAGTCGCGGCCGGAGACAATGCGGAAAGGAGAGGCCCCCGTCGAGGCGTGCTCGGCGTTGTTGTAGCTGTATTCCGCCACCGCCAACAGCTCGGCCCAGTTGTCCTGCTGGTAGGTTGAGTAGCACCGGAGGTATTGCTGCAAGGTGCGCTGGACCCTCTCCGTGGCGCCATCCGTCTCCGGGTGAAACGCCGTGCTTAAAGCCCGTTGGGACCCCAACCCCGCCAGGAACGCCTTCCAGAATCTGGACGTGAATTGGGGCCCTCTGTCACTCACCACTCGCCGCGGGCATCCGTGGAGCCGGAAGACGTGTTGGGTGAAGAGGCGTGCCAACTCCGGGGCCGTGGGCAACCTCCGGAGCGGGACAAAGTGGGCTTGCTTTGAGAATAGGTCCACCACCGTCCAAATGGTGGTGTATCCGCTGCTGGGCGGCAGGTCGACAACGAAGTCCATTGCTATCTCGCTCCAAGGTTCGGCCGGGTCGGCTACCGGTTGCAGCAGCCCCGTCGGCCGGCCCACCTTGGGCTTGTTTCGTGCACACACTTCGCATTCTGTTATGTAGTCACTAGTGTCTTTTCTCATGGCCGGCCACCAGAATTGCCGGGCCAATAACTTAAGAGTCTTGGTGAGGCCGAAGTGGCCGGACAATGTGGAATCGTGGGCTTGAGCTAGGACGGGGCCTCTCTGGCTCAGAGGGACATATAGCTTGTCTTTGTAGTACCATATGCCGTTGGCCTCAGTTAAGTCCTCGCAGTGCTCTTCAAGCCAGGCATCTGCTCCATAAGCTGCTGCCAGTTCCGCTAACAGTTCTGGGGTCCCTGGGACCGTGGGGTTTGGGGCCTTATCCGCCGCCCGGGTGCGGGCCACTAAGCCCAACTGATTTTTGGAGAACACGGTCCCCACTTCCTCCGGCGCCGAGTAGTCAGCCTCAGGCATTCTGGAAAGCGTGTCGGCCAACACGTTTTTCGGACCCGGCAGATACTTGAGCTGGAAGTTGAAGCGGCTGAAAAACTGCGCCCATCTCAGCTGCTTGGCGTTGAGTCTCTGGGGGGTTTGGAGCGCCTGCAAGTTCTTGTGGTCTGTCCACACTTCGAAGGGCAAGGCGGTGCCTTCCAAGAAGTGCCTCCAGTGGCTCAGCGCCGCCCGTACAGCAAAGGACTCTTTCTCCCACACATGCCACCGCTTCTCTGACGGGGTGAATTTCTTGGACAGGTATGCGCAGGGTCGCAGGGTCCCGTCCTCATCTCGCTGTAGGAGGATCGCCCCATAGGCCGCCTCTGAGGCGTCGCACTGCACAGTGAAGGGCTTGTTGGGCTGGGGATGCCTCAGCAGCGGCTGACTGGTGAAGCTCCTCTTGAGGCTGTCAAAGGCCTCCTGGCACTGCGGGGTCCAGTTGAGCTTCGCCCGGGTGACTTGGCAGACTTTGTCTCCCCCAATCCCTTGGTTTTTAATAGTTCAGTTAAGGGGAGCGCTATTTTAGCAAAGTTCTGGATGAACTGTCTATAAAAGTTGGCGAACCCCAAAAAGCCCTGTAGTTGCCGCCGGGTTCGCGGGGCCTCCCACGCGAGCACGTCCCTCACCTTACTTGGGTCCATGGCCAGGCCTCGCGTGGAGATGCGGTACCCTAGATAGTCCAGTTCCTGCCGGTGGAACTCGCACTTGGACAGCTTGACAAATAGCTGGTTCTCCCGCAGCCGTCGCAGTACCTCCCGGGTCATCTCGACGTGCTCCGCCTCCGATTTGGAATATATTAATACGTCATCCAAGTACACTAGAACTCCCTTGTAGAGTAAGTCCCTGAAGATCTCGTTGATGAACTGCTGGAAAATCCGGGGGGCGCCTTTAAGTCCGAATGGTGTGACCCGAAATTGGTATTGACCCAAATGGCAGTTGAATGCGGTCTTCCAGCAGTCCTCGTCCCGCACCCGAATCCGGTAAAACGCTTCTCGGATGTCCAGCTTGGTGAAGATTCGCGCCTCCCCCAGCTGGGCCAGGATCTCGGACATCAGTGGCAACGGGTAGGGGCTAGAAGTGCAGATCGCATTGAGACCTCTGTAGTCTACACACAGCCGCAGCGATCCGTCCGCCTTTGGCCTGAACAGGACGGGGGCTGCCATCGGGCTGGTCGATTTCTCAATAAAGCCTCTGTCCATATTCTTATCAATAAAGTCTCGTAATGCCTTTCTTTCGGGCTCAGACAGGGCGTATAGCTTCGGGCTGGGCAACTTGGCGCCTTTTTCAATTTCGATTGCGCAATCAGACTTCCGGTGGGGGGGCAGCTGGTCACTTTCCCGCTCACTAAAGACCTCCCCCAAGTCCTCATACTCTCGCGGGACTTCGCCGGGTTGGCTCTCTGCTGCCCCCACGCCCGCTCCCTCATGGATTGGGGTGTCCGCGTCTTCAAGGTCATCTAGCCTTGCCCGGGCCTCTCCGCTCCTGAACTGCACTGCTCCGGTCTCCCAATTAATCCGTGGGTTTTGGCTGCGCAGCCAGGGGGCCCCCAGAATGATGGGTTGGTGCGCCATTGCTGAAATGACGAACTTTAGCTCTTCTCGGTGGGACCCCATCTGCACCCTGATCTCCCCTGTCTTATGGGTGGCTGGCTTCCCATTCGCCGGGGACCCATCTAGCTGGGAGAATAAGATCTGCTCGATCAGGGCTTGTGGCTTTATTCCCAGCTGCCTTGCTAATCTCGGGGACATCAGGCACCTGGTGCACCCGCTGTCTATCATGGCTGTAGTCTCTATGGGTTGGCTGGCCTCGGGGCCCCACACCTGCATGTCCAGCTTGTATGTGCCACACCCGGAGGGTCTAACTCCCCGCCCGAAGGAGTCTGGATCTGCCGTCGGGCGTCTACAGCAGATCGTTGTCGTTTCCCGCCATCCACTCGAGTCGCTCTCCTCCGTCTCCAGCTCTGGCTCCTCAGCTGCCGGACGGGGCCTGGGTGCCCGCGCCGTCTCCGCCGCCGCTGCTGCCTTGCCTCGGCCAGGGGTTTTGGCCGGTACTGCCGGTTTGACCTCCGGCGCCCGCTCCGCCTTCGGCGAGGGGACTTTTCTTCGGCACTCCGCTGCTCGGTGCCCCTCTCGTCCGCACGAGAAGCAGGCTCCTCTCTTCCCTCTCTGAGCGTCCGGCTGGCTGACCGGGGTCGAGGGAAGGTTTCGGTTGGTCGAGCGCCCGGTGGGCCCGTTACCGTCCCCGGGACCTCCCGCCATCTCGGTGGCGTCTAGGCATTTGCTCCATGTCGCACTCCACTCTTCCGGCCAAGGCTATCCAACCCTCCAGGGTCTCGGGGTTCCCTCGGTGCATCGCCCACTCTAGAATGTCCTGCCTTAGGCCTGCTTTGAAGCACTCGAGTATAGTGGACTCAGACCAACCCCGGATCTTCCCCGCCAGGGCTCGGAAGTTCAGGGCGTACTCTGAGATGGTTTTCTGGCCCTGGTAAATCCTCCTCAGCTGGGCCTTGGCTTTCTCCCCGGCTAACGGGTCCCCGAAGCGGATTCGCAGGGCCTCCAACAGGGCGTCCAACCGCAACAGGTGTGGCGAGCGAGTGTCTGTTAGCTGTATCAGCCAGTCGGCCGCGGCCTCCTTTAGGTTGGCCCCCACAGCCCGCACCTTGGCCGCCTCCGAGGGGAACGTATCCCCATAGTCCACCATGTAATTCTGGACGTTGGTGACAAAGTATGATAGTTGGCGGGGGTCCCCGTCAAACTTTACCTTCAAGTCTCTTCTCGATCCCGTCATCTCCTGGCTCTGGTCCCCCAAGCCCGGATGGGGTGTAGAAGCGTCCCCTCTGGGTCGGAGGAGCTCCTCCGAGAACCTCACCGAGGCCCTCCCGGACCGGCCCGCTCCTCGGCTCCGGCCTCTTTCGGAGAAGACGGGCTCGGGGGTCCCCCAAGGCCTCTCCTCCGGCCTACTCATCAGTATGTCCAACTGCGCCTGCATCTTCTGCATCGCTTCCGACATCTGGAACATCTGCACCTCCATCCGCAACATTTCGTTGCTGGGCGCTCTCACCTTGCGACGAACATCCTTCGGTGGTCGGGTCTGGTCAGGGATCCCCCCATCTTCCATCCCGGGCACCACCACCTGCGGTTCCCCACCGGACGCTCCGGCTTCGACCTCGTCCTCGCTTTCGTCCTCCTCCTCCTCGTCTGGGATTACCGGGGGTTGCTCTTCGCGAGGCGTCCCTTCGGCTTGAAACATCTCTGCGAAGTTGGTTACGGTCGGAGGGCTTTCACGGCCGTAGAAGTTGGTGAGTCTATCTTTATGTAATGCTCCGGAAAGGGGGGGTCCGATAAACCAAACTCACTCCAAGTGGATTGGAAGATAGATCATTTATTGGCTCCTTGCTCCAGGCTGAACAAAGATAGACTAAAGAAAAGCCCGCGCAAACATCTCTCAAGATTCCCTCCCCGGCCCGCCCCCCACTGGGTCCCTCCCTCCAAGGCTTGACCAAATGGCCAGTCCACATATCAAAGACCAGGAAGGTATCTGGCAGATCAAAGGGGATGAGCCTGGTGGTTTCCCGCCCGGCAGTGTCCATATCAATTGGCGCGATCGGCTTGGTCCGTTACGGCAATAAACGAACCAACCGGAGCTGACAATAAGTCCACCACAGTCCAAATGGTGGTGTATCCACCACTAGGCGGCAGGTCAACGACGAAATCCATGGCGATTTCGCTCCAGGGTTCCGCCGGGTCGGCAACCGGCTGCAGCAGTCCCGTTGGGTGGCCCGTCTTTGGCTTGTTCCTTGCGCACACCTCGCATTCCGCAACATAGTCCTTGGTGTCTTTTCGCATGGCTGGCCACCAGAACTGCCGGTCCAGGAGCTTTAGGGTTTTGGTGAGGCCAAAGTGGCCGGACAACGTGGAGTCGTGGGCTTGCGCTAGGACCGGGGCTCTCTGGCTCTGGGGGACGTACAGCTTGTCTTTGTAGTACCAAATCCCCCCGGCCTCCGTCAGGTCCTCTCGGTGCTCCGCGAGCCAGGGGTCCGCTGCATAGGCCGCCGCCAAGTCCGCCAGCAGTTCAGGGGTCCCCGGGGCTGCCGGCTGGGGGGTCGCATCCGCCGCCCGGGTACGGGCCACCAAGCCCAGCTGGCGCTTGGTAAACACTGTTCCCATTTCCTCCGGCGCCGAATAGTCAGCCTCAGGCATCCTGGACAGCGTGTCGGCCAGCACGTTCTTCAGGCCGGGCAAGTATTTGAGTTCGAAGTTTAAGCGGCCGAAAAACTGTGCCCACCTCAGCTGCTTGGCGTTGAGTCTTTGTGGGGACTGTAGCGCCTGCAAGTTTTTGTGGTCAGTCCACACCTCAAAAGGCAAAGCGGTGCCCTCCAGGAAGTGTCTCCAATGGCTCAGCGCGGCCCGCACCGCAAAGGACTCCTTTTCCCATACGTGCCAGCGCTTCTCTGTCTGCGTGAACTTCTTAGAAAGGTATGCGCACGGTCGCAGGGTGCCGTCTTCGTCCCGTTGCAGGAGCACCGCCCCATAGGCTGCTTCGGACGCGTCGCACTGTACAGTAAATGGCCGGTCGGGCTGCGGGTGCATGAGCAGTGGCTGACTGGTGAAGCTCCGCTTGAGGCTGTCGAAGGCCTCCTGGCACTGTGGGGTCCAGTTAAGCTTGGCGCTAGGGGATCTGGCTTTTTTCGTCTCCCCCAAGCCTTTGGTTTTTAACAGTTCAGTCAAGGGGAGCGCTATTTTAGCAAAGTTCTGGATAAACTGTCTATAAAAATTTGCAAATCCCAGGAAGCCTTGAAGTTGCCTCCGGGTTCGGGGCGCCTCCCACGTGAGCACGTCTCGCACCTTACCCGGGTCCATGGCCAGGCCTCGTGTGGAGATGCGGTATCCCAGATAATCCAGTTCTTGTCGGTGGAATTCACACTTGGACAGCTTGACAAAGAGCTGGTTCTCCCGCAGCCGCCGCAGCACCTCTCGGGTCAGCTCAATGTGCTCCGTTTCTGAAGCCGAATAAATCAACACGTCATCTAGGTAGACTAGAACTCCCTTGTATAGCAAGTCCCTGAAGATTTCGTTGATAAACTGCTGGAATATTTTGGGGGCGCCTTTAAGTCCGAACGGGGTGACCCGGAACCGGTACTGGCCCAAATGGCAGTTGAACGCCGTCTTCCAGCAGTCCTCGTCCCTCACCCTGATCCGGTAAAACGCCTCCCGGATATCCAGCTTGGTGAAGAACCGCGCTCCTCCCAGCTGGGCCAATATCTCTGACATCAGGGGCAGCGGGTAGGGGCTCGACGTGCTGATGGCGTTGAGGCCTCGATAGTCCACACACAATCGCAGGGAGCCGTCTGCCTTGGGACGAAACAGGACGGGGGCTGCTAGCGGGCTTGTAGACTTCTCAATAAATCCTCTGTCCATGTTTTTCTCAATGAAGTCTCTCAGTGCCTTCCTTTCCGGTTCGGACAGGGCGTATAGCTTTGGGCTGGGCAGCTTGGCGCCCTTTTCAATTTCAATTGTGCAATCGCACTTCCGGTGGGGGGGTAGCTGGTCACTTTCCCACTCGCTAAAGACCTCCTCCAAGTCTCCATATTCTCGCGGGATCTCCCCAGGTGGGCTCTCTGCTGCCCCCACGCCGGCACCCTCGTGGGCCGGGGCTTTGGCTTGTTCAGGGTCATCTAGCCTTGCCCGGGCCTCCCCATCCCGGAACTTAATGGCCCCCGTCTTCCAGTTGACCTGCGGGTTCTGGGCGCGCAGCCACGGGGCCCCTAGGATGATGGGCTGGTGGGCCATTGCTGAGATTACAAACTTCAGGTCTTCCCGGTGGGACCCCATCTGGACTCTCATGTCCCCTGTTCTGTGGGTGGCTGGCTTTCCATTTGCCGGGGACCCATCTAGTTGGGAGAAGAGGATCTGTTCGATCAGCGCTTGGGGCTTTATCCCCAGCTGCTTCGCTAGCTTAGGGGACATCAGGCATCGGGTGCACCCACTGTCTAGCATGGCGACTGTCTCTATAGGCTGTGCCCCCCCCAGGGCCCCACACTTTAACATCAAGCTGGTACGTGTTGCACCCCAATGGATCAGACTCACCGCCCGGAGGGTTTTGGATCTGCCGCCGGGCGTCTATAGCAGATCGTTGTCGTTTCCCGCCATCCATTCGGGGTCGCTCTCCTCTGTCTCCGGCTCCTCGGGCTCAGGGAGGGTCCGTGGCGCCCGCGCCGTCTCTGCCGCGGCTGCGGCCTTCCCCCGGGCGGGGGTCTTGGCCGGGGTGGCCGGCTTGGCCTCCGGCGCCTTCTCCGGCTTCGGGGAAGGGGCCTTCTTGCGGCAATCGGCCGCCCGGTGCCCTCTCGGCCACACGAGAAGCAGGCTCCTTTCCGAAGCTGTAGATGTAGGCTGCAAAGAGGAAAATGTACAGAAAACATATTTAAGGTGTCATAAATCATAAATGGGCAAATGTAAACTTCTGTACATCGTATGTGCTAAATATGGTTGACAGGATGAAGAAGGTTTGGGGGTGTCTTGGGGATCTTGACAGTTTTTCACTTTCCTGGGGGTTCTGAGAGCCTCAACGACGCCAATGTGGAGCACTGACCATGGTAGTGAAATACAACAACACCCCAAATCCACATGCTGCTGCTTATTTATTTATTTATTTATTATTTGGATTTCTTGGTCACCCCTTCCAAGTGGCTCGGGGCGACTCACAGCAGTTAAAAAACGATTACAATCAATAAAAACACAGTAAAAACACAGTAAAACAATACATGACACATGTTAAAACATGGTTGGATGTATGCGTCCACAGTTAAAACCGGCAAGGATGCCTGTCTGCTACATAAAGTCACAACCCTTGGCTTCTGCCCTTGATGAAGCAGTTGATAACAGCTTGCTGTCAATCACTAAAAAGCAGAGCCTTTTAAGAGTTCGTCATAGAAAATAAATAAATTTATTTTATTAAGATAATAAAATAAATAATTTACTGAGGAATTACGATCGATGAAGCGGGAGAAGAGACGGCTAGAGGACGTGTGGCGAGAACTCCGTGACGAAGCGTTGAAATCAGCTTACAAGCTTTTTAAGAAGGCTTGTGAGCATGCTATCAGAGAGGCCAAAAAAGTGTGTTATGCCTCCCTGATAGAGTTTGCAAGCTCATGCCCAGCGAAATTATTCAAAATTATTCTATCTTTAACGACGGTCCCTACCGTCCCAAATGGTAATGATCTGGCCCCTTCAGCTGAGGCTTTTCAGAGCTTCTTTGCAGAAAAGATTTCGCTGCTCCCCCGGGACCTCCCAGCTACGTTTGATACAGTTAGCGAGCTTGAGACTCCGTGGCCACTCGGTGGGCCCACCTTCGACTGTTTCCATCTGCTAGACGTAGAGGCGGTCGACAAGATCATAGCTGCAGCTAGACCAACTACCTGCTCCCGCGATCCGTGGCCCTCTTGGCTAGTTAGATCTTGCCTAGAGGGGTTACGTGACCCTCTGTTGGAAATAATGAACAGCTCCCTTGAGCAAGGAGTTTTTCCAGAGGGGTTAAAAGAGGCTATGGTGAGTTCGCTGCTGAAAAAGCCAGACTTAGATCGCTCGGCCCCCTCCAGTTACCGGCCAGTCTCGAATGTATCATTTCTGAGCAAGGTGATTGAGAGGGCGGCAGCGGGACAGTTGCAGCGGTTCTCAGCCGACTCAGCCGGATTAGATCCCTTCCAGTCCAGCTTCCGTGTTGGGCATGGGACGGAGACGGTACTGCTCTCCATCACAGACCAGCTGCGCTGCCAGTTGGACCAAGGTGGATCTGTGCTGCTCGTGTTATTGGATCTCACGGCAGCCTTTGACACCGTAGATCATGCATTGTTGATCCACTGTTTAGCCGTGACAGGAGTGAGGGGGGCTGCCATTAAGTGGGTGGCCTCCTTCCTTCAACATCGGGGACAACGGGTGGAGAGGGGTGGAGTGGTCTCCGAGAGGCTCCCCCTCACTTGTGGGGTGCCTCGGGGGCCATTCTTTCTCTTTTTTTAAAACATCTGCATGCGACCACTGGCCGGACTCGTGTGTAGCTTTGGTCTGGAGTGTCATCAGTATGCTGATGACACCCAGCTTGTGCTGAGGATGGGGGGCAGACCGGACTCCGTACCTGATAATTTCCATCTGTGACTGGAAGCCGTGACTGGATGGCTACGGGCTAGCCGGTTGAAAGTGAACCCATTGAAGACCGAGATCCTTTGGTTGGGCAGCCCGGTGGGAGGGGGGTGCCAGCTGCCTGCCCTGGACTGCGCCGTCGTCCTTGGTAAAGAGTCTGGGGGTCCAGTTGGACCCACTGCTGACTATGGAGGCCCAGGTCTCTATGGTCAGCAGATCCGCATTTTTCCATCTGCGGCAGGCTAGACAGCTGGCTGGCTAGGCGGCGCCCTACTTCTCCGGGGCGACTTGGCCATGGTAATCTAGGCCAGTGTTTCTCAACCAGTGTGCCGTGGCACACTAGTGTGCCGTGAGCGATCATCAGGTGTGCCGCGAGAAAAGCTTTCTGCCCCCCTTCCTTCCCCCCTCCTCCTGCCGAACTCCTGCTGCTTGGGAAAGGAGGAAGAAGGGACGGGTGGCGGCGAAGAAAAAGAAGAAGGGACCGGGGCACCGCCTCCTTTGGTCGTTTCCCCAACCAGCCTCCAATCTGCCATGACTCCCGCCATGACTCTCGCCCCTTCCTTGTTGAAGCCACGCGGAGGAGGAGCCCCACCTTACTGAAGCCCGTCCACCGCTCATGCTCCTCCTCTGTGAGAGAGCTGAAGCCGGGGGAAGGGGGGCATGACGCAGCCTGTCTCTGCCCCCTCCCCCTGGCTTTAACACTCCCATAGCTTCGCCAGCCTTGAGGGGGCAGTGCCAAGCCAGCGATGGCAGAGCCAGCACAATACTGGCTTGCCCCCTCAAAGCTGGTGAAGCTGTGGGAGAACTGAAGCCGGGGGAGTGGGCGGGGCATGGCGCGGCCTGGCTCTGCCCCCTCCCCCAGATTCAGCGCTCCCACAACTTTGCCAGCCTTGAGGGGGCAGTGCCAAGCCAGCGGTGGCAGAGCCAGCACAATGCTGGCCCCCTCAAGGTTGGCAAAGCTGTGGGAGAACTGAAGCCAGGGGGAGGGGGCGGGGCATGGTGTGGCCTGGCTCCTCCCCTGGCTTCGGCACTCCCAGCAGCAGCTCCCAGGAGGCCACCATCCCCCAGCCATTCTTTACTGTGTTCGAGTGTCATTTTGTGTCATTTTGGTTCGTGGTGTGCCCCCAGATTTTTTTAATGTTAAAAGTGTGCCGCAGCTCAAAAAAGGTTGGGAAACACTGATCTAGGCGACGGTCATCTCGAGACTGGACTACTGTAACAGCCTCTACATCGGCCTTCCTCTCTCCGTGATCCGGAAACTTAAACTGGTCCAGAATGCAGCGGCTTACTTGCTCACTGGAGCTCCGGCCAGATGCCATATAACTCCCATCTTGAAGCAGCTGCACTGGCTCCCAATGGAGTACCGGATCACGTTCAAAGTGCTGGTTTTAACCTTTAAGGCCTTATATGGTCTGGGGCCCGTGTACTTGAGGGACCGTCTCTCTCCGTATGCTCCCCAGAGATCACTACGATCTAAAGATCAAAACCTACTAGAGGTTCCTTACATTACCTATCACGTGTCTTCAACCCGACAGAGAGCTTTCTCTGTAGCAGACCCTACCAGGCAATGTCCGGGCTCTTGGGGAGCTTTCGGCCTTCTGAAGAGCCTGTAAAACAACCCTATTTTGGCAGGCCTTCAACACTTAGTGCTCCATGTAACTCATGCTGCAGTGGTATGGCTTGTTCAATTGCAACTGGGGCCGACTGTTTATGGTTTGGTCTTTTACTATTGTTTTAATTGTTGTCTTATTGATTTTATTGTAACTGCTGTCATATTGTGAACCGCCCGAGCCTTCGGGTATATAATTATGAATAATAAATAAATAAGCATGGCGTCCGTCATGGACCACTAATGCGACCTCAAAGATTGCCGCCCTCAGGCCTCTGCAGCGGGGTGAGGAGAAGGCCGGGATATCAGTACTGTCAATAAATACAGAAATATTTCAATCATGCCGTCCTGAGCGTATCGATCATTGTGATCTACATTACCAGGCCCATTAGGTTTGACGCAGAGGATCAAGGCGGTTTACAACAGTGTGTTTTAATATTGAGACCAATGCTTCCAATATTTATGCAGATCATGAATTCTTGTCCCGGCACTGAACGTTGGCTGTATATACGCTGTGCTCCGCCCTGAGTCATTAACTCCAGTAAAAACCCGTCCCGTGTGCAGTGGTGAGAGAATTGGAAGCAGCAAGTCGGGGAGCGAAGTTCTCCATCAGTGTCCCAAGTGGCTGGAATTCAAGGCACCCTCTTGCGAAGCCGGAAAGCTGGAGTGTCCAATTGCCTCTGAGCCTGTTCGATAGACGGTGTATGCCTGCGTGCATTGTCGTCCACCCTGAGCCCCTGCAGTGGGTGGAAAGAAGGGCCGGATAGAAATATTTATGTATTTATTGACAGTATTGATATCCCGCCTTTCTCCTCAACCCGCTGCAGGGGGCTGAGGGCGGATTACAATGTACACATGCATGGCAAACATTCAATGCCACAGACACACAACACACATAGGCAGACGCTCAGAGGCTGTTTAGCATTCCAATTTACTCTGGCCACCAGGGGAGCTGTGGCTTCACCGTCCACCTGCGACACGGATGAAGGACTTTCCGCGTTCCCCGCATGCTTTTGCTGGAGATGTTTATGGCCTCGTAAATTAGTTAAGTTAGCCTCCGCACACAGATGCGGCCCCTACATTTCCTACTTGGCAGGTGCAAGTGCCTCTCGGGTTGCCAAGGTCGACAACAAGCTCCACAATGGGCCGGGAGCTCACTCGGACTCGGGCCGGCTCCGCACTCGTGACCTTCCGCTAAATACATGTAAATAACCCAAATAAATCTATATAAACAAAAAGGTAATGTTCGCTTGTGGGATGAATGGTGAATGGACGCCCCAGGTGGACACAAGGCGCCTCTCCGGCCAAGGAGGGACCGGGGTCACTCAGGGAAACGCTGGGAAACGCACACTGGGAAGGGCAAAAAACAGAAACACGTGGCAATGGCGTATGTATACACACAGTCGCACATGTTCACAAATGTATACACACCCATCAGCGTATATGCACACACACAAGACCCGTGCATGCAGGTGGTGCCACAACATAGGCCAGGCAGGGGCGCACTCGGGCCCTTTAAGGGTTTGGGACTTCAACTCCCACAATGCCTAGCAGCCCCAGGCCCCTTCCTGTGGAATTAGAACATAAGAACATAAGAAGAGCCATGCTGAATCGGGCCTCAGCCCATCTAGTCCAGCATTCTGTATCACACAGTGGCCCACCAGTTGTACTCGGGGATCTCGAGCAGAAGGGAGGGCAAAACCCTGACCTGCTCCCGACCCCCCACAACCAGTACCCGGGGAAATCCTGCCTACCTCAACCAACTCCGAGGTGGCACTTGAATGTCCTTTTCAGTAACTACCGATACACTTGGTGCCCATGAATCTGTCTAATCCTGCCTTGAAGCTGTCCAGGCTGACCGCTGTCACAACCTCCTCTGGAAGTGAGTTCCATAACCCAATGGCCCTTTCTCTGGGTGAAGAAATATTTCCCTTTGTTAGTCCTAACTTTCCTACCTTGGAGCTTTAGGGAGTGCCCCCTAGTCCTAGTGTTGGGTGACAGAGAAAATATTTTTCCTTTATTCACCTTTTCTATCCCATGCATGCTTTTATACACTTCGATCAAGTCACCTCTTAAACGCCGTCTTTCAAGGCTGAAAAGACCAAGGCGTTGCAACCTGGTTTCATAAGGGAGCCGCTCCATCCCTTGGATCATTCTTGTTGCCCTTTTCTGTACCTTTTCCAGTTCCGTTATATCCTTCTTAAGGTGCGGAGACCAGAATTGTACACAGTACTCCAGATGTGGCCTCACCATAGATTTGTAGAGAGGCAATACAACATTTGCTGACCTATTTTCGATTCCCTTTCTGATCATGCCAAGCATAGAATTTGCTTTTTTCACTGCTGCAGCGAAAAAAGCAAATTGTGGGAGCTGGAGTCCCAAACCCTCAAAGGGCCCGAGGGCGCCCCTGCCTGAGTCACCGGCCCGGGAGGAGGGAGGCCCGGGAGGGGGCTGTGCTGCCTCGCCAGGGCCGAGCGGGGGAGCCCTGGCCTGGGGCGGAGGGGGGGGGGCAGGCCGCCAAGGAGGCCCCGGAGCGGAGGCACGAGGACGCCGCAGCGAGAGGGCGGGGGGGTGGGTTCTGGGCGGGGAGGCAGCCACGCCCCCCTTTTGTGGGCAAGGGAGAAGCCCCGCCTCCTCCGCAGGCCAGGCCGGCGCGGTGACGTCAGCACGCACGCGAGCAACAAACCGCGCTCGTCGCTCCCTCTGCAGGCCAGGCCGGCGCGCTGACGTCAGCACGTACGCGAGCAACTACCGCGCTCTCCGCAGGCCAGGCCGGCGCGGTGACGTCAGGCGGCGCGCCCTTGCTGCTGAGCCTGGGAGACCCCGCGGCGAGCGAGCGAGCGAGCGGGCAGTCCGCGCCTGAGGAGAAAGAAGGAGGCAGGAGAGGACGGGGACGAGAGGCAGGCGGAGGCGAGGGAGGAGGGCCCACATCTCCTGCCGGACGCCCCGCCCGCCCGCCTCCCGGGCCCCGGCCCTCCTTTTCCCTCGCTTCACGCAAGCAGTCAGGCTCCGCGGCGCCGGCTAGGCCTCAGGTGGGCCCTCCTCCCTCCCTTCCTTCCTCTCTTCCTTCCTCTCTTCCTTCCTTCCTCTCTTCCTCATTTCCTTCCTTTCCGTCCTTCTTTCCTTCCTTCTTTCCTTCCTTCCTTCCTTCCTCCCTCCTTTCCTTCCTTCCTTCCTCCCTCCTTTCCTTCCTCCTTCCTCCCTCCTTTCCTTCCTTCCTTCCTCCCTCCTTTCCTTCCTCCCTCCCTCCTTTCCTTCCTTCCTCCCTCCTTTCCTTCCTTCCCTCCTCCCTCCTTTCCTTCCTTCCCTCCTCCCTCCTTTCCTTCCTTCCCTCCTCCCTCCTTTCCTTCCTTCCTTCCTCCCTCCTTTCCTTCCTTCCTTCCTCCCTCCTTTCCTTCCTTCCTCCCTCCTTTCCTTCCTTCCTTCCCTCCTCCCTCCTTTCCCTCCTTTCCTTCCTTTCCTTCCTTCCTCCCTCCTTTCCTTCCTTCCTCCCTCCTTTCCTTCCTTCCTCCCTCCTTTCCTCCCTCCCTCCCTCCTTTCCTTCCTTCCTTCCTCTCTTCCTTCCTCCCTCCTTTCCTTCCTTCCTCCCTCCTTTCCTTCCTTCCTCCCTCCTTTCCTTCCTCCCTCCTTTCCTTCCTTCCTTCCTCCCTCCTTTCCTTCCTTCCTCCCTCCCTCCTTTCCTTCCTTCCTTCCTTCCTCTCTTCCACACTTATTACTCTATTTCTGGCGACTCTATTACCTTCTATAGTACCATATGTTTGTGATGCCTTCACACACACCAATAATAACAATAACAGTACATCAGGGGGCGCCTAGAGGTGGGCCAGCAGCACTCTCTCCTGACGCTCCGCCCACAACTAGGGCTAAAGGCACCCACAGAGCTTGAGGCCGGTCTCTTGGGAAGGAGCCCAGTTTGGGGGGAGCGGGTAATGGAACAGTGGCCAGGGTGGGAGGAATGGCCTTGCAGCTGCAAAGCCACCCAGGGAGGGTCCCTGCATAGAGGTAGCCTGGCCTTGCTTGCCTGGAGGCACCCTGGGTGGAATAGTGTACAGGCTGGGAGGAAGGACGGACCCTCCTCTGCAATGGGCCAGCTTGAGCAGCATTGAATGGCCTTGCAGCTGGAAAGTCACCCAGGGAGGGTCCCTGCATAGAGGTAGCCTGGCCTTGCTTGCCTGGAGGCACCCTGGGTGGAATAGTGTACAGGCTGGGAGGAAGGACGGACCCTCCTCTGCAATGGGTCAGCTTGAGCAGCATTGAGTGGCCTTGCAGCTGCAAAGTCACCCAGGGAGGGTCTGTGCATAGAGGTAGCCTGGCCTTGCTTGCCTGGAGGCACCCTGGGTGGAATAGTGTCCAGGCTGGGAGGGAGGACGGACCCTTCTCTGCAATGGGCCAGCTTGAGTAGCATTGAGTGGCCTTGCAGCTGGAAAGTCACCCAGGGAGGGTCCCTGCATAGAGGGAGCCTGGTCCCTCCCTCCCCCCTCTCCCCTCAGTGTGTGGGGGGGTGTAAATGGAAGAGTGTCCAGGCTGGGAGGAAGGACGGAAGGTCCCTTCTCTGCCCGAGGCAAGCGGGAATGATGCACTGGGCCAGCTCTGGTCTGGGTACGGTGGTCCACGCTCTGGTCACATCTGGTCACATCCACATACTGCAACGCACTCTACGTGGGGCTGCCTTTGAAGACAGTTCGGAAACTGCTATTAGTCCAGCGGGCGGCAGCCAGGCTACTAACGGGAGCGACATACAGGGAGCATACCACCCCCTGCTGTGTCAGCTCCACTGGCTGCCGGTCCAATTCCGGGCTCAATTCAAAGTGCTGGTTTTGACCTTTAAAGCTCTATACGGTTCTGGACCAGCTTACTTGTCCGAACGCATCAGCCGCTACGTCCCACCTCACAATCTAAGATCGTCCGGGGAGGCCCTGCTCTCGCTCCCGCCGGCTTCCCAGGTGTGGCTGGTGGGGACGAGGGACAGGGCCTTCTCGGCGGTGGCCCCCCGCCTGTGGAATGCGCTCCCTATCGATGTATGATCCACCTCATCCCTCCTGGCATTCCGGAAAAAAGTAAAATCCTGGCTGTGGGACCAGGCGTTTGCACACCCGCACAAGGCAGCACTTTAGATGGGATTTCAATGGAAAGTGGATGATCAGGGCCAATGCTTTTATGGACAGAACATTTGTCTTAATCTGGAATGAATGCGCATGATGTTTAGATGATTGTATTTTAATGTAATGCATTTCAATTGTTGAAGGGTTCTGGGGTCTTATATTGTTACTGTGTGGGCATCGAATTGCGCCTTACTGTAAGCCGCTCTGAGTCCCCCCTCCCTCGGGGATTGAGAAGAGCCGGGTAAAATCCTGAAATAAATAAATAAATAAAGCATTGAATGGCCTTGCAGCTGCAAAGTCACCCAGGGAGGGTCCCTGCATACAGGCAGCCTGGCCCCTGTTGCCTGGAGGCACCCTCGGTGGAATAGTGTCCAGGCTGGGAGGAAGGAAGGTATTCCCTTCTCTGCAATGGGCCAGCTTGAGTAGCATTGAGTGGCCTTGCAGCTGCAAAGTCACCCAGGGAGGGTCTCTGCATAGAGGTAGCCTTGCCTTGGTTGTTGCCTGGAGGCACCCTCGGTGGAAGAGTGACCAGGCTGGGAGGAAGGACGGACCCTTCTCTGCAATGGGCCAGCTTGAGTAGCATTGAGTGGCCTTGCAGCTGCAAAGTCACCCAGGGAGGGTCTCTGCATAGAGGGAGCCTGGCCTTGGGTGTTGCCTGGAGGCACCCTCGGTGGAAGAGTGACCCGGCTGGGAGGAAGGACGGACCCTTCTCTGCAATGGGCCAGCTTGAGTAGCATTGAGTGGCCTTGCAGCTGCAAAGTCACCCAGGGAGGGTCTCTGCATAGAGGTAGCCTTGCCTTGGTTGTTGCCTGGAGGCACCCTCGGTGGAATAGTGTCCAGGCTGGGAGGAAGGACGGACCCTTCTCTGCAATGGGCCAGCTTGAGTAGCATTGAGTGGCCTTGCAGCTGCAAAGTCACCCAGGGAGGGTCTCTGCATAGAGGTAGCCTTGCCTTGGTTGTTGCCTGGAGGCACCCTCGGTGGAAGAGTGACCCGGCTGGGAGGAAGGACGGACCCTTCTCTGCAATGGGCCAGCTTGAGTAGCATTGAGTGGCCTTGCAGCTGCAAAGTCACCCAGGGAGGGTCTCTGCATAGAGGTAGCCTGGCCTTGCTTGCCTGGAGGCACCCTGGGTGGAATAGTGTCCAGGCTGGGAGGAAGGAAGAACCCTTCTCTGCAATGGGCCAGCTTGAGTAGCATTGAATGGCCTTGCAGCTGCAAAGTCAATCAGGGAGGGTCCCTGCATAGAGGGAGCCTGGCCCCTCCCTCCCTCCCTCTGCTTTGGAGTGTGGTGGGTGGAGGCTCCTTCCTTGGAGGCTAGATGGCCTTGGGGGGGGGGGGGCTTTGAATGCGATTTTCCTACTTCTTGGCAGAATGGGGTTGGACTGGACGGCCCACGAGGTCTCTTCCAACTCTAGGATTCTATGTGCGGTTCTCTTAGTTTGCCATCAGTAAGAGCAGTGCCAAGTGTTGCCAGGTGTCATAATTGCAGATATGAAGGACCCTGACCTCGAAAGGCCTTCAATGCCAGGACCAGACGTGTGGTGCCAGCTGAAAATCGTAGCGTTCTGCTAACCCTCTGCCTAGAGGGAGCCTGGCCTTGGTGTTGCCTGGAGGCACCCTCGGTGGAATAATGTCCAGGCTGGGAGGAAGGTAGGAAGGTATTCCCTTCTCTGCCCGAGGCAAGCGGGAAAGATGCAATTGGCCAGCTTGAGTAGCATTGAGTGGCCTTGCAGCTGCAAAGTCAATCAGGGAGGGTCTGTGCATAGAGGTAGCCTGGCCTTCGTTGTTGCCTTAAGGCACCCTCGGTGGAATAGTGTCCAGGCTGGGAGGAAGGAAGGAAGGACCCTTCTTTGCAATGGGCCAGCTTGAGTAGCATTGAATGGCCTTGCAGCTGCAAAGTCAACCAGGGAGGGTCTCTGCATAGAGGGAGCCTGGCCCTGGTTGTTGCCTGAAGGCACCCTCGGTGGAATCGTGTCCAGGCTGGGAGGAATGCGATTTTCCTACTTCTTGGCAGAATGGGGTTGGACTGGATAGCCCACGAGGTCTCTTCCTACTCTAGGGTTCTAGGATTCCGTGTGTGGTTCTCTTAGTTTGCCATCAGTAAGAGCAGTGCCAAAGTGTTGCCAGGTGTCATAATTGCAGATATGAAGGACCCTGACCTCAAAAGTCCTTCAATGCCAGGACCAGACGTGTGGTGCCAGCTGAAAATCGTAGCGTTCTGCTACCTCTGCCTAGAGCAGTGGTTCTCAACCTTTCAAATGCCGTGACCCCTAAATAAAGTTCCTCTTGTTGTGGTGACCCCCAACCGAATTTTCGTTGCTACTTCGTAATGATAATTTTGCTACTCTTATGAATTGTAATACAAATGTCTGATATTCAGGGTGTATTTTCATTGTTACAAATTGACATAATTAAGCATAGTGATTAACCACAAAAACAATATGTTTGGGGGAGTATGGACAATAGATGATGGGATTTGCATCCCATCATCTTCAACAGATGCAGCTCTGACTTCCACAGACCACCGAGACCCCCACGAATTACAGACCTGGACCAAACTTGGCACACAGAACCTCAATGACCAATTGAAAATACTGGAAGGGGTTGGGTCTTGCTGGGATGTTTAGTTCCCCAGCCATCAAAGAGCATTCTGAAATCCAACAACAATTACATTGGACCCAACTTGGCCTGCAGAACTCCATGACCGACATAAAAGACTGGAGAGATTTGGGGAAAATAGACCTTGGCATTTGGGTCTTGCTGGGATGTTTAGTTCTGGTCAATTTCAAGAATAAAAATAAAAAATAATACCAATAAAATTACATTAATTGCGGCATCAGTAGGTTAAATGTTTTTGAATGTTTACATAAAACTATAATTTAAGTTAAGACTGTCCAACTCTGATGAAACCATTATTCTAACCTTTTTCATTGTAAATGTGCTTACGTATCCTTTCAATAATAATAAATAGGATAAAATAATAAATGTAATAACAACAATGGGAATAAAAAAATAAATGTAATAACAATAACAATAAATAGAGTAAAATAATAAATGTAATAATAACAATAATTGAGAAAAATAATAAATGTAACAACAAAACCAATAATAATCCAATAATCACTATAGTTTAATTACAGTATACATTTTGGGGGAAATGCTGTGTGTATATAAATAAAAAAGTGGGAAGGACTGACTTGGGAAGGGGGTTGGAAAGAAGGACTGGAAACAGGAAGAAGGTTGGAATGGGAAGGGGTGTTTGAAAAAGTGGGGAAATGAAGTGGAAAGGGGGTAAGCTGGAAAATTCGGACAATTGGGATGGGAAGAGGGCAACTGGGGAAGGGGGAAAGTTGGGATGGAAAGGGGCAAGACTGGAATGGGAAAGAGGCTGGAACCTAGTAAAGGCGGGGATGGAAAGTGGAGAGAGAGGGGCTGGGGATGGGCGTAGTAAAGGCTGGGATAGGAAGGGAAGGGCAGACTGGGGTGGGCAAAGGGCTCTGGAAAAGTTGGGGGAAACTAAGGGAAGAAGGGGGAAGGACTGGGAAGGGAAATTGTGGGTGGGGGATTCTTCCTTTGGCTCTTTGGAAGGGGCTGTCTGGGAGAGCTACCTGCTTTTGCAAGACATTCAGGGGACTCCTGCTGGAGCAGAGGGGCAGCTACCTGCCTGCTCTGCTTCCTCCTCCTCCTCTGCCTTCCGCCCCCAGAAGGGAGGCCTGGAAAGCAGGGAGGCGGGAGGGGAATGGATGCACGGAGGAAGTGGCTTGTTCCCAGGAGGGGGTGTCTCCTCCACGCTTCTATTCCCCTCCCTGCTTTTGAGGTCTCCCTTCTGGGGGCGGAAGGGAGAGGAAGAGGCGGCGACCCAGGCAGCTGTGGGTCGCAGGAGGGGAGTGAAAGCACGGAGGAGGCGCCCCCGCCTCCTGCAACCCGCCAGCTGCCTCCCTGCCTGCCTCGATGGGGTGCTGCTGCCCTTTCCCCTCTTCTTCTTTCTCCTTACTTCTCGATGGCTAACTGGAGGAGGAAGAGGAGAAACAACAGCAGCGCCCCTTCTGCTTTTCTTTCTCCACTTCCTGCAGCTGGCCATCGAGGAGGAAGAGGAAGAGAAGGGACTGGGGTGGGCTGCTGCAGTTTCTCCTCTTCTTCCTTCTCTTCCTCCTCGATGGCCAGCTGGAGAAGGAGGAAGGGGAGAAACAGCGGCAACGGCCCCTGGGCGGCCTCCTCGGTTTCTCCTCTTCTTCCCCCTCTTCTTCCTTCCTTCATGGCCAGCTGGAGGAGGAGGAGGAGGAGGATGGTCAGGAAGAGCGGCGGCATAGGAACCTCGCCTGGGGTCCCCTGTGTCGCCTTTGCCGCTTGTCCTCCTCCTCCATGGGCACCTGGCTTCGGAGCCGCACCTCCAGGCTCCGCTGCCGGCTTGACCCGAACATAAGCTGGTGCACCTTCTCCCTTGTGCTCCTTTGCCTCTAAGCTCCTCCTCCTAACTCTAGCCAGCCCTGTGAGAAGGGGGGGAGGAGGAGGAGGCGACCTGGATCGCCTGGCTGTTTGGCTGGCACAGGGGCTGGCAGCCATTTCGAAGAGGGGGCGGGGCTAACCGAGGAGCCTTCGCGACCCCTGGAAAATGACCCCACGACCCCCCTGGGGGTCGCGACCCCCAGGTTGAGAACCACTGGCCTAGAGGGAGCCTGGCCTTGGGTGTTGCCGGAGGCTCCTCGGTGGAATAATGTCCAGGCTGGGAGGAAGGTATTCCCTTCTCTGCCCGAGGCAAGCGGGAAAGATGCAATGGGCCAGCTTGAGTAGCATTGAGTGGCCTTGCAGCTGCAAAGTCACCCAGGGAGGGGCCCTGCATAGAGGTAGTGTCAGGGCTGGGAGACTTGAGCTTGGGAGAAGTTCAGGTTCCCAGCCTGCCATGAGATTGCACCGACCTTTGCCCCAGTTCTTTGGTGACCTTGGCTCCAGTTACATAGAGACTGTGCTGAGTCAGATGGGAGTGATGTAACTTCCAGGTGTGTGCGGGGCTGCGGAGGGAAGTGAGGTAAACTCCTCCGAGCCTGGACATTGGACAATTGGACTCATAACGCTGACTCATGGACCCATGAGGTCACATCCCTTTGGACTGTGGGATATGCTGACTCACCAGGATATGGTGCAACCCCGTTTGGACATTGCATGGGCAATGGGAGGGGGCTCGGGGTATATAAGGTGTGTTTGGGTGGCGGGCCGGTGCTTTTGCTTCACATGTGTCGTACCTGCAATAAAATCGTGTTGGACCGTGCTTCAATCTACGCGTGATCCTTACCGAGTGTTGGAGAGTCGTTACAGAAGCAAAAGCCCCTTTTCAACTATCCCAGCAATGGAGAGGTTGGCTTGGAAAGAAGAAGAATATATTGATAGATGGGATTCGGCTCCTGAGGAAGTCCGCGAACTATGGAGTGGGATTGGACCACCCTTGACCAAGTGGGGTTCCCGGATGAGCACCGAGAGATGATGGCGTCGGGAGGTGCGGTTGCCCAGGAGGAAGAGCTTCGGGAAGCGGAGCGACTGTGGGAAGCTCAGGTGAGCTCGATAATGGCCTGTCGGCTGAGGGAGCAATACGGCCCAGTCAGG